>JANAVB010023800.1:4799884-4816886 GCA_029216955.1 Iris pallida
ACCCGCATCCGCTCGCGCGCGGTCGTCCCTGCCACCGCAGCCGGATAGAGGGGGGAGGAAGATAAGGGACATTTGGTCCAATTTTTTTCTTCAGGATATCAAGTTGGTACATATAAAAGTTGAGAGTATCAGTTATATATATATATATATATATATATATATTATATATATAATATATTATATATATATATATATGGAAAATTCTACAATACATTTATCCTTTTTGGATGTATCGATACATCCGAATCTGGACCGTTGGATGTTAATCCAACGGTTCAGATTAAATTCAGATGAATAATGCAGAAGACATCATTTAATGCTTTTTTGACTTTTGATCTCTTGTTAACTTCTATAGCAGGTCATTCTTCAATGTATTTTTCAATGAACACCATAAATTAACTCATATTTACTTTCTCTTTCGTCCATGTAATTTATATTTTGTGCAACTACGTATATAAAATAATTGTGTCGGCCGGAAAGGAAGGACACAGCGTGTCCAGATCTGTAGGCTATGTAGACGACCACACCACCGCCGCTGGCGATCTAGATGGTGATTCCGACGACGAATGGTACATTTAGGACGGAGAATGGTATATTTAGGAAGCAGATAAAAGCTCGTTCTTTCAAATATCTTCTTGTGTAAATTAAATCCAAGGAGGACACAATCCCTAGAACCAGTGTGTACCAAGTCTGTAGGCGATATAGACGACACCACCGCCGCTGGCGATCTAGATGATGACACCGACGACGATGTATATTTAGGACGGAGAATGGTACATTTAGGACAGAGAATGGTACATTTAGGAAGCCGATAAAAGCTCGTTCTCTCAAATCTCTTCTTTGTGTAAATTAAATCTAAGGAGGACACAATCCCTAAGGAACAGTGTGTCCAGGTCTGTAGGCGATAGACGACACCCACCGCCGTTGGCGATCTAGATGACACCGACGATGAATGGTACATTTAGGACGAGAATGGTACATTTAGGACGGAGAATGGTACATTTAGGACGGAGAATGGTACATTTAGGAAGCCGATAAAGCTCGTTCTCTCAAATCTCTTCTTTGTAAATTAAATCCAAGGAGGACACAATCCTAATTTTAGTTTTATGCTTAGCAGTCTTCTTAGTTGTTGTAAAATTATGGTGTTGCTTCTGTGACACTTTCATCTTTAATCTCATGTTTTCTATGAATATGTGTTCTGTTTGATTTTGATTTATAACTTTCCGTAATTATTTTTTTTTTTGTTTCATCTAACAATTTAATATTTTTGTTATAAAGCTACAGGCCATGGTGGTGGTGGTGGAAGGAGAAACGGAGATGAAGAAGGAAAGAAGAAGAAGTTTCGGTTCGCGCGGACTTCGTCGAGTTCCTCATCAACGGAATTAAACCTCTTATAGAGTTCCTTAATTGAAGTTGATCATGATAACCTTTTACTTTTCAAACGGCTATAAATCTTCCGCGAGCCCTCCTCAATCAAACGACTAGTATATTGTTTGCTAGTCTTGAAATATTTGTCTTTCTATCTTCCTCCTCACTTTTTGTACTTCTCTCTTGCTATATATACAATAGTTTTTCTTATTTTATAGTACTATTATTTATTCTGAAATATAGAATAGTTTTCTGAATACAATAGTTTTCTTGTTCTCAAGATGTCTACTCGTATCGTGGAAAATATGGAAGACTAGATGATTGGTTGCCAGCTCCAAATAAAACTTTATTCCGTGTATGTTGTGCAGGATTGAACAACAACTGTCGACGATTTTAGCTGAAGTTGCATCGATCAATTCTAAGCTTGGTTCAATACAAATTGACAAATGAATTTCTTTCGATGTTTGGAGAAGATTGAAGAATCTCTAGCTTTGAAGAAGGCATCTTCTCTAGAGTATTTTAATATGAAGGTAGTTTTCGGAATCTTCCGATGAGGAGGACGTGGTGCTACAGAATCGTAGTAAAGCATTGTACCGAATTCTCATATTGTCCTACGAGAACTGACTTTAGCAGTTCTTCGAAAAGAATGTATGGAAATTTAGATCCGTCACACCATCGAAAGGTTTAACAAGGGGTTCAACCTCAAGCCTAGCATTGTACTAGTGGTTTTTTGAGTTATTACGACTAGATTTTTGCCGATGATAGACCTGACGAGTAGTAATATGAGTTTTGATTTAATTCCAATAGTTTTTTCTCCTAATTTATTCGTTTCTTTTTTAGAGAAATAATATCATCTTGCACAAAATCTATGTGTCTCGTTTGAGATGAAGACCTTAGCTCCTTTAACGAGAATTAAAATTGGGGTATGTATAGATAGTATATTATCTTAGATGCCATCTATGTTTACTTCGATTCCATCGCTGACATTTTTAATGATTTATTCATTTGTAGGCATTGTCTCTGCTCTTCTCACCGTGGAGGAACGAAGAGAACCTCCAATAAAGCTAATGTATGGTTTTTACCAATAAGGATATCGTGAGTGAGCATTTTATTCTTCAATGCATATGCATTAACAATTTTCGTTTGTTGTCCTTCGTAATGTATTAATTGATGTTTATGTAAAAGAAATATTACCTACATCCGCAAAACTTCATGAAATATGGAAAAGTACAAATATTTTCAGGATAATGGGATCTTTAAGCACTTGTACGAGGTATTAATGTATTTATGTTTAAATTTAATCCTAATTTCTAAAAATTTACTAATTTGTTTTACCTAATTAATCCTGATTCAGATATACATACCCATTCTTTTGGACAAACCTATACTCTTGCAAGAGTTCTGGTTAAAACAAGGACTGTTGAAATTTGGGACTCACTTGCATCTAAAGATGATCCGATTCAAAACAAAACAGTCATAAAATAAATAGTAAGCTCATATTCATCAATTTTTATGAATTGGGTACAGATACACGTATACTAATACATATTGTATTCTGGTAAATGTAGCTTTCAAATTTGGATCTTTTTCTCGAAGAGATTTTGAAGTTGAGAGATGCTAGGTTCAGCTTTTCTACTTTTGCAATAAAACGTCGTTCTTATGTTCCCCGCCAAGGCAATTTTGTTGATTGTAGATTTTTGTAATTGCATTCATGAAAGACCGATGTAGTCTAGACTACCGTTCTCTCATGTAAGTCTAAAAAGTCGTCAAAACATACACTTTTTAGAGCAATATTTTTGATGTTATGTTTGTTTTATGCAGTTTGATGCGGGAATGGAAGACGCAAAGCTGCTGAATGGATTACAACTTCAGAGCACAATGAAGTACTAAAAAAGTTGCTTATAATAATAAATTAAGCAGAAAGGAGTCCAACTGAAATGATTGATATGGAAGACGATGATTTTTTTTTCTTCTTCTTTTATATCTAATGTATTATGTTCATTTGTTTTGTTGAGTTGTAATGGACATTTTTGCTAAACGGCTTCGATTCTTTTTTTATTAAGCAGAATCATTTTTGCCCTTCTAATTAATATAATTAAGCAGAAAGGAGTCCAAACGGTTTCGATTCTTTTTGTCCTTCCATTGAATGACATTTTTTTGCCCTTCTAATTAATTCAAACACCCCCGAACCCTTTATTACAAAAAAAAGAAACCGTTTCGATTCTTCCTCTTCCCATACTCCGCTCTAATCAAACCTAGGTCATTCTCCTCCAAAATATTTAAACCTTCCTCTCCATTCGTAATTTTCATACCATATCGACATCAGCGGCAGAATCATCACCGGTAGCATCACCAATTAGAAAAGATGCACCAGTTACAGAAATCCAAAAAAGAAGACAGAGAACAACCGAAACCCTATTCTAAGAAAGTTGTACAGAAGAAAAAGGAAGAAGTTGCTAAACAAAAAGAAGTACAAGAAGAAGTACAAACAGAAGGGTATAACTTTGAGTTTAGTTCACAAATTCTGTATATATTACACGGAGAATGACATTCTCCGCATAAAATGCATTTGAATGTTCATTCTCCCTGTCAAATTACACTTGGAATGCCATTCTCCGTCTAAATTAAATCAATAATATCATTCTCTATTTACTTCAACGGAGAATGGCATTATTGTTTGCCATTAAAATCTTTTTATATAATTTCAATTACAAACAGAACAGTGTTACAATGTAGGACTTAGATGTAGTCCTAGGAGTACACTTTTGTTTATCTGGGTCCCTGTGTCGATGGAGCGAGTGGTAATGCGTTGACTCCGTTGACGATCTGATGACGGTTCTCGATTCTTTGAAGGTCTGAGTTGCTCTGGGTGTTGGAGCTTGCGGAGAGGAAGAAGACGTTGAGTGTCTGTATCTGCCTCTTTCACTGTGTGTATGAAGGTCTCTGTCCATAGGTGTGTGTTTGTCTGTCTGGAAGAAGGAAATGATTCCTCTATTTATAGCTTACAGGCTGGCTGCTCATGCGCGCATATATAGGATGCCTGTACGTGGGGAAGCCACGTAGTTGATGTTGTGGAGGTGCATGGATAATGCACCATCATTTGTGGGTTGAATTCTTCATACTGCTTTTGTGGGCTGGTACGTAGCAGGGGAGAGGATCTTTCTGTTGCTGAGATCTTGGGTGATTAGCACCCCTTCATAGGATGAATTGAGTCAAAAGAAACGTGGCACGTGTCCATAGCTCAATGATCTCAAATTTGTGGAGGGTAATCTGATAGGATGCGCCTGGGATTGGGCGCATGAGAAGACTTTGTCTCGTAACCTTCAGGATTTACGAAGCAATCTGGGCGTACGGCTTTTGAGGCACATGCGAAGCTTCAGTAGTGACTTGACCCTTATCTTCAGGGATCAGAGGAAGGTCTGAGGTACACGGCTCTTGAAGCGCATGCAGAGGTTTGGGCATATGTCCACGGAGGCGCATGCGAATGGTTGGGCGGCCACGTGGCTTGTAACCACCGAAAGAGAGTAATGATGATGCTGACGTTAGCGGCACTTCGTTTTCTGTAAAAGCTGTTGCTGCTCTGTCATCGAGGCATGTCTACTGTCGTATCAGACTTCAGCATTTAATGTTCTTTGACGGGTGATGGGCTGTTGAGTGGGCGCATTGATCTGCGTTCCACTGGGTGCATGGGTCCATGTTGATTAGGACGCATGCTTTGTTGGGCGCATCCATACAGGGCGCTTGGTACTGACGGGCGCGTCTGTATGATGTACGGTATCTGACCGGCGCTCTATTTACATGATGCATTTTTATTGATCCGACTGTTGCGTTCTTCGAGTGCTTTAAATAGCCGTTTTGACTTGGCTGAATTTGAAGCGTCAGGTTCATCACCATAAATATAAATTTATTGCACAGGATTCGGAGAGCCCGCCACTTGGCACATGGGTTTGATTTGTCCGGCCTATAAATAGCAGCAAGGAGAGAGTTTGCTTCTCGTTCTCTCACGTATTCTCGAATGAACTTATTTACTTGAGCATATTCTGTTGACAAGATGCTTCCGAGGGTAAAGATGCGATAAATTGTCTTCATTCATGCACTTGAAGGTGATTGTTACATTCAAAAGTTGGAATCGAGGGCTTCTGAGGTAGACGAAAGGTGCCTATTCCATCCAAAGATCGGGATGCTTGAGCCTCGTCTCCGTTATTTCGGAAGAGTCGTAGATCGGAATTGTGGTGCTCCCGTCTTCCTTAGGCTTTGGAGAGCTCTTCCTCCTGCAAGAGTGGGTGTTGCCATTCTGGTTGTGTTGAAAGCTGCTCCTTTAGCCGCGGATCGGAGTTGCGGTGCTCTCCTCTTCCTTGGGGTTTGGAGAGCTCTTCCAGCTAGAGTGGGATTGATCGCCCACCCTCGTTCTGCTCATAAAATGCTTCATTAGTCGAAGTACTTGATCGGGTCGAAGTAGAGCGCATATGCTGAGACTTCATGATGCGCATAACTGAGACGCTGAAATAGATACGCCTGACTGAGACTGAAGTGACGTACCTGACTAATGATGCGCCTGGCGGGAGGCGCATGACAGATGATGTGCCTGGCAGGAGGCGCACGGCGGTTTTGCTGCTGTAGTCTTAGGATCTTTCTTTCTGTAGAAATTCTCTTTTATAAAGCCTTTTTTAGACATATAATAGACTTTTATATGAAATAAAAATCCTTTTGATGTTATGCTTTTGCTGTCTTACTATGCCAAGTACTTCGTTTGATGTTCCCTGGCGCATGTAATGTTAGGCACATAGGAATTATGTCCTGTAGATGTGCCTGAAATTCTATGCTTCTACAAGACCCCTTCAAAGTTTTCAAAACTTTCTGTCAAGTTTTGGAATACTTTGAATAAGAAGCATGGTATGGTCTTCAATGGGGCGCACAACTATTTGGAGCGCATGATTGCTCCGCCCGCATGCTCCTCTTCAGTTTTAATACAAATGATAACGCTTCGAAGTAAGCAAAAGATTTAATGATGATCTTTTTGGATTATTTGCAGTTATTATTTCGAGAACCCCAGGCGGCAGCTGACGTCACCCTTCATCGGTTTACGCGTGCGACCAAGCCTATAAATACGCATCTGATGGAGAGAGAGAGAGAGTTCTTCCTCTCTTTGCTTTCTTCTTCGTTAGAGTTCTTCTTCCCTAAAACCCTAACTTTTTTTACGAAATGGCTCCCAAGACTTCTCGTAGTGGTGCTGGCCGAGGACGAGGAAAAGGAAAGGAGCCTGCAGAGGCCGACGTTGATGCTGTCCCCAGGACGCCCGTCGACGTTCGGCCGACGGTGATTGGTGGATTTGTCATCCTTGTCGTACCTTTAGTATTTTGAGGAAGTCTTTTTAGAACTCACATACGCTGACGCGCATGAACCTCAAGTCCTGATGATGTGCCGAAGCTTCTTGCTGACGCGCATGGACTTCGAGTCCTGATGATGCGCCGAAGCTTCTTTGCTGACGCGCATGGACCTCGAGTCCTGATGATGCGCCGAAGCCTTTCTGCTGACGCGTATGGACCTCGAGTCCTGATGATGCACCGAAGCTTCTTGCTGACGCGCATGGACCTCGAGTCCTGATGATGCGCCGAAGCCTTTCTGCTGACGTGCATGGACCTCGAGTCCTGATGATGCGCCGAAGCTTCTCTGCTGACACGCATGGACCTCGAGTCCTGATGATGCGCCGAAGCCTTTCTTCAGATGCGCCTGAGCTTGGGTTCAGTGTATGCGCTTTTAATGAGAACTCGGCTCAGATAAATATTTCTTTGTTGTTTTAACATATCTGAGTTTTTATCATCTTTCCCTGACCGCCAGTTTCGATGACCGTCCCACTCTTGAACGAGGTACTGCTGGACGCTGCTCTCTGTCAGATAGGAGTTGATTATAACTATTTGCCATTAAAATATTTTGATTAAATTTCAATTAGAAACAGAACAGTGTTACAATGTAGGACTTAGACGTAGTCCTAGTAGTACACTTTTGTTTATCTGGGTCCCTTGTGCCGATGGAGCGAGTGGTAATGCATTGACTCCGTTGACGATCTACGACGGTTCGGTTCTCTGAAGGTCTAAGTTGCTCTGGGTGCTGGAGCTTGCGGAGAGGAAGAAGACGTTGAGTGTCTGTATCTGCCTCTCTGTATATGTATCTCGGTGGTTGTGTGATGTGTGTGTAAGAAGTAAGTGATCCTCTATTTATAGCTTTAAGGCTGGCTGCTCATGCACATATGTAGGATGCACCTGTACGCGGGGACGCCATGTGGTAATTGCTGATGGAGGCGTATGGACGATGCGCTCTGATTGAGGAGTTGAACCCTTTCTGTTGCCTTTGTGGGCTGCGGCCGAGCTGACACGTAGCAATGGAGAGGATCTTTCAGTTGCTGAGATCTTGGATGATTAGCACCCCTTCATAGGCTGAATCAAGTCAAAGGACGCGTGTCGTAGGTCCATGACTCGAAGATCTCAGATTTGGTGGGGAGTGATCTAATAGGATACGCCTGGGATTGGGCGCATGAGGAGACTTTGGCTCATAACTTTTAGGAGTTACGAACCAGTCGGGGCGTATGGCTTTTGAGGCGCATGCGAGGCTTCAGTAGTGACTTGACTTTTGTCTTTAGGGATCAGAGAAAAGTCCATGGTGCACGGCTTTTGAGGCGCATACAGAGATTTGGGCACATGGCTGCGGGGGCGCATGCGAATGGTTGGGCGGCCACGTGGCTTGTAACCGCCGGAGGAGAGTAATGATGGTGCTGACGTCGGTGACGCTTCGTCTTCTGAAAAAGCTGTCAACTGTTCAGTCCTCGGGGACGTGCTGCCAACTCTGTCAGACTTCAGCATTTAATGTTCTTGGCAGGTGATGGGCTGTTGAGTGGGCGCATCTATCGACGTTCCACTGGGCGCATGGGGACGCATGGGGCGTATCCTCGTATGGCGCTTGGTGCTGATGGGCGCATCAGTGTGATGCGCGGTCTGGCCGGCACATCTGCTTTGCATGACACGTCTTTATGGATCGACTGTTACGTTCTTCGAGTGCTTTGAATAGCCCTTTTTTTGACTTGGCTGAACTCGAAACGTCATGTTCATCACCATTAATGCAAATTCATTGCACGGGATTCGAGAGCCAGCCACTTGGCGTATGGGTTTGATTTGCCTGGCCTATAAATAGTGGCATGGAGAGGGTTTGCTTCTCGTTCTCTCGTTCTCCCGAAATGAACTTGTTTGCTCGAGCACATTCTGTTGACGAGATGCTCCCGAGGGTGAAGATGCGACGCATTGTTTTTATTGCACTTGAAGGTGACTGTTACATCCAAAAGTCGAAGTCGAGGGCTTCTGAGGCAGGCAGAAGGTGCCTGTTGCATCCAAAGATCGGAATGCTCGAGCCTCGTCTCCGTTATGCTGGAAGAGCCACAGATCGAAATTGCGGTGCTCCGATCATCTTCCTTGGGCTTTGGAAGAGCTCCTCCTCCCGCTAGAGTGGGTGTTGCCCATTCTTGTTGGGTTGAAAGCTGCTCCTTTAGCCGCAGGTTGATTTGCGGTGCTCTTCTCTTCCTTAGTTTGGAGAGCTCTTCCTCCAGCTAGGGGGTTGTTTCCACCCTCGTTCTGCTCAATAAATACTTCATTAGTCGAAACATTTGATGGAGCATATGCTGACACTTCATGATGCGCCTGACTGGGGCGCTGAAGGGCAGCAATAACTGAGCTGCTGAAGGGATGCACATGACTGAGCCGCTGAGGGATGCACATAACTGAGGATGCACATAACTGAGCTGCTGAAGGGATGCGGCTGGCTGAGAGCGCATGGCGAGATACGCCTGTTTGAGAGCGCATGGCGAGATACGACTGTTTGAGAGCGCATGACGAGATGCGCCTGTTTGAGAGCGTATGGTGGTTGCTACGCCTAGCTGTAGACTTAGGTTCTTTTCTTTGTGAAATTTTCCTTTGTACAGCTCTTCTTAAGACATGTAATAGACTTTTATATGAAATAAAAAAAAAATCTTCTTTTAATGTCTATGCTTTGCTATGCCAAGTACTTCATCTGAGCTCCCTGGCGCATGTGATGTTAGGCGCATAGGATTTCTGGTCCTAAAATTCTATGCTTCTACAAGACCCCCAAGTTTTTAAAACTTTTTATCAAGTTTTGGAATACTTTGAATAAGAAGCATGGTGGCGTCTTCTACGGGACGCATGACTGTTCGACCGCATGATTACTCCGCGCATCAGTGATAGGGCGCATGCTCCTCTCAGTAAATGCAAATGATAACGCTTTGATAACCAAGAAGATTAATGATGATCTTTTTGGATTTATTTGCAGTTATCTCCTCACAGAACCCGAGGCGACGGCTGAGGTCACACTTCATCGGCACGCGTGCGACTGGGCCTATAAATAGGCGTGAGATGGAGAAAGAGAGAGTTCTTCCTCTCTTTGCTTTCTTCTTTTTTTTAGAGTTCTTCTTTTGAAAAACCCTAACTTTTTTCTTTCAAGAAATGGCTCCCAAGACTCCTCGCACGGTGCTGGCCGAGGACGAGGCAAAGGGAAAGAGCATGTAGAGGCTGCCGCAGATGATGTCCCTCGGTCGCCCGTCGACGTTCGGCCGGCGGTGATTGGTGGGTTTCATTATTCTTTACCATATCTTTCTGTGCTATTTTTAGAAATCATATACGCCGACACGTATAGACCTTGAGTCCTGATGATGTGCTGAGTTTTTTTTCTGCCGACGCGCATGGGTTTAAACCCTGATGATGCGCCGAAACTCCACTGCTGACGCGCATGGGTTTAGACCCTGATGATGCGCCGAAGCTCCACTGCTGATCGCATGGGTTTAGACCCTGATGATGCGCCGAAGTTCCACTGCTGACGCGCATGGGTTTACACCCTGATGATGCACCAAAGCTTCTTTTCAGATGCGCCTGAGCCTTATGCTTTTGATGAGAACGTGGCTCAGATTCTTTTGTTGTTTCTAACATCTCTGAATCTTGCCTTCTTTTGTTGACCACCAGTGTCGATGAATGTCCCGCTCTTGAATGAAGTACTTCTGGACGCTGCCCTCTGTCCGATGGGAGTGGATTATAATGAGGAGTGATAAACCCTGTCCAAGCTGCCATTATGCTGGATCAGCCTCCCGAAAGAATGACTCAAATCCGGGAACAACAGCATGGGTTCCTCCAACGGATGATAGAGCGTGGCATTTTGAAATCTGCTATTTCTGATAATGTGACTTTTTTGAAGCCTGAGTTCCTGTTTGGGGACCGCCTTACTTCTATTGAAGCAAAGGTGTTAAAGGTCAAGGAAGATTGGTTCTTTACAGCAAAGGGGGTGCACATGATTGTTAAGCAACTAGAGCGTCAATGGCCTTTGACGGCTTTCTGTCATCTTGCTTCCAAGAGGAGGATGTCTTGAAGCTAACCCCATCTCAGGGGGGAGCGGTGGCAGGCATCATCAAGATCGACTCTACCTTCGATCAGAGGAATACTTTGACCGCCGTGCGGGTTGGGCCTTCTTTCGCCTGGCGGACTCTCCGTCCTGGAAGCATTTATAGTGACGTTCCCATCAACATATTTGCTTTTAGCGCTTCGACTTTTGCAAATCATATGCTGTTGTTGGAACGGTCGTACCCGAAAGGTGAATTTCGGGTAGAGGGTTGGTGTCACTATGTTTCCAAATGGGACAAGCTGGCACTATGGATTCTGTCGCGGTTTTGAACGAACTTCGAAAGATTGGGTTGACTGCCGCAATCCGTGCTACTCAGGCAGGCGTTGACATCAACCGGTATGTTTCTCGTGCTTCTGGAGATGTTTAACACCCAAACTGGGACTTTCTTCACTCCGGTGGGGGAGCTGGGACTCGCACTTCATGAAATGTACGAAGTGTCAAAGCTCCCTTGGGGATTAGAAACTTATGAGGAATACTTCCCGACCAACGAGGAGTTCCAAGTCCTGGAGGACAAAGCCGAGGAGATGATGGCTGCCTTCAAGGAAGTGTTGAGTCATCATTATTATATGCAGAAGGGGGATAAGGGCGGGTCACAGCCTCATGTGACCGCTTGGAGAGATTACGTCTTTAAGCAAGACAAGAAGGATCCCTCTCAGTTTACCACTCCGCCAGCGCTTTCCAATAGCGTGGTGCTCTCTAAATGAGCAGGTTAAGTAAGAAAATCCCCGAAAAAGGGGACCGACAGTCGGACGAACGCTCCTATAGCTGTTTCTGGCACCTTACTCATCGGATGTCGTCAAAAGCAGTGTTAGCTGCGTATCTGATGATTTGGCTTCGGGATTATGTCTTCTCGGGCGGGTCAGGCTCTGTGGAGAGGGTGACCCGGAACCTAATTCTGCCAGCTATGAAGTTGGTTTTTGGCCGTCGCTGGCTCTACTTCCCGCAATGGTGTGTAACCTGCTACGAGGTTTACGAGAATTTACGGAAATGTGGTTCATGAACGAGGTAGGAATGACAACTTCCCCCGTGCCGAACTGCCGTTTCATTATTTATGGGGTGGTTAATTTTACACCATCCCAATATGATGAGTCCGGGCTCGAAAGAAGATCACAGGGCCGGAGATGCATTCCTCCACCGTTTTCACCAGAGGAGCTGGTCGCATACTGGTGTTCCTATTTGCAGGAAAGTTTTATCGCACCTTCCAGGGTGGAGATCACCAAAGTTGGTCCCGTCTTTTTGGGTTTTGAGGCCAACAAAGACTTAATGGATTCGGGTGAAGATGCCACCACTCTGCCTCCATGGGGATTCCGCTGGTTGCAAAGTATCCGGCCGTTCCATCTGGTGTACCGGAATAGGAACCAGTGTTACCTGGAACCGTATTTGCCGAGCCATTTTGACAGCAATTCGGCTATGCTCAGTTGATGTTGGATAACCCCAGTATTAACCTGGGGTATATTAGAAGTTTGCTGGATGGTGCACGAGCTTGGCATTACTACAATGCTGGATGTACCGGAGCTCGCTTTACACTGCCTGTTCAGAATCCGCGACCGCCGATTCTTTTCTCGGTCGCCAAATTTTACTGTGTCATGAACGTCGTGCCCCCCGGATATGATCGGAAAACCAGTTTCATTATTGGCACCCAGTTAGGGGCGACTGGAAACATATTGGTGAAGGCTCGATCGTACCGTCCGCCAGAGATGGGTTATCGAGGTACCCCTATCGTATCCACGGGGGTCAGGCAGAGTCCTCGGTCGATCAACCGAAAAGACGTGCTGATACCGAGGCTGGCTCTTCTGCCAAAGAGGCAGAAGAAGGCATTGTCACCGACAGTGTCATCAGACTCAGCACCTGCGGAGGTAAGGATGTCCCATATAGTCTGGTTAGGTTCGACATCTTGTGACCTATGCTTTTTTTTGTAGAAGCCGCTAAAAAGGAGACCCCGTACTCCAAGATCTGGTGCCAGCAGACCAAAGGAGGTGGCAGGCTCATCTGAAGAGCACATTTTGCCGATTATGATGTCTCCCGTGGAGGAGAACCCGGACGATGTCGTTGTTGTGGAGATTCCAGTATCTCCAGATTATGTAGGGAGGGAAACTGAGGTTGAAGCAGTTCCCGAGATGGTGTAAGCTACCGTGGGGGCCTTGGACATTGAGGGTCCAGCAGAGACGGGGCTTGAGGAAGTGGAGTGGAGTTCGTCATCTTCAGATGATGTTCCTCCGGATGCAGAGCCTGTTGCGGGGGCAACAGACGTGATTGAAACAGAGGAGAGGGTTGATTCCCCTTCTTGTCATGATGAGGGGAGGTTGGCTGCAGCGTTGTCGCCCTACCCCAGACTCAGCAGCGGAGGCTGAGGTGGCTGCCGACGGGAGGTAGCGACAGATTCTATCCCTGCGGAGGGATTTGATGGTAAAAATGAGACTCGTCTGCCGATCCTGACTCCAAGGGAGCCAAGTCAGAAAACAAGTGCTGATCTTGCTGCTCTGCTGGAGGAGGAATGTCCCGTACGGCCTGCTGATAGAGTGCTGGGATGGATGCGGTCCCCTGACATCGGTGGTACCTCCGAGCTTGAGAAGGATAAGGGTTTGCTGGAACCTTGTTGCTCCTTCTACTTGGGGTACGATTTCGACGCCTCTCTCGGCTCCTTCTGTTCTTTTGGCTCCTCGGGCTAGAAGTCAAGCCCCTGTTGAAGAAGAGTCCGTTGATGTCGAGGTTTCAGCCTCGCAGATTTGACATTGGCGGGCCTTCCTCCGGTCCGCTGTCTAGAGCAGCTCCTCCAACTCCGGCGATGATGCCGCAGGTGCTGGCGGATGCAGATGAGTATGTGAAGTTTATTATTGAGGCGGTGTATAAGATGCTGCAGAGGGGTATATCGGCAGTGATAGATGCCAACGGGAGTTTTACGACGGCAAAAACCCTGGCACTCCCTCACGTCGGTCTGACACGTTCCTGCCAGGGCCATGATCATATGGCCGAGATTCTGGAGGCCTCGATGGCCGAGCTGGACCAGCTGCTTTCTGAGTTTCAGTGTATCCAGCGAAATGATCTCTCCGCCTTGATAAACGCGGAAAAGGAGAAATTGATTGCTGAGATTGAGTCCTCTTATCAGGCCACCGTGGGTGTCTGAGAACGCGAGGTGGCTGAAACTGAGGCCGCGATGGAGAGGTTATCTCAGTCCATGCAGGAGAAGTTGGAGTTGCAAGCTGCGTTGGGCGCTAGTATAGCGGAGGTTGATGCCAAGATTCGCCTCCTTGAAGACCAGCAGGCCCAACTTTTATTAGATGCTGAGCGAGTCCAGACTGAACATATAGCATCTAAGGAGGAGGAAGCAGCTTTCACCCGCCGGGCTCTTCCCCTAGCCCAACAATGGCAATAGTTGGACGAGAAGCATGAGGATGACACTTCTCCTGAGGCCATCGAAAGGATGCGTCAAGAAGCCGAACGTCGGGTCCTGGAGACTGTAGAGACTCGGGCGGCAGACTTGAAGCGTCGGATTGAAGAGCTTTCGGCCGACCCCGGGGATGTTTAGGGATTGTAATCTCTTCTTTTTGTGTAATTTGTAACTCTTGCTGGGGGTATAATCCTTTATTTTTAAAAAAGAATACAGAGTTTTTTATGGTGTGGTCATTTTTGCTGTCATGAACTTGATGATTTGTGTGGACCTATTATCTTTTATGCACCTTAGTTTTTAGGTACAGATAATAAGTTCGAGAGAACCGACATGCTTGCTCAGAGGTGATGTGGACGTGGCAAATATGGGATTCAAATGATGGAATCTTCCTACTCAGAGGTGTTATGGACGTGGTAGGAATGTCTCTGGGGGATACGCGGAACTACTCAGAGGTAATGTGGACGTGAAAGTTCTGCGATCAATGTACGACAACGCAGGGGTTGTCTGTACGGGATGTTTATTCAGAGGTAATGTGACATGGTAAACATGATGGGTAGCGTAGTCTTACGGAGTGTAAGATTCTGCTTTGTAGGGTGTAGGGGAACAACTCAGAGATAATGTGGACGTGATTGTCCTTCTACTGGAGAATGCCACGGAACAGCTGGGTTCCAGAAGCGTAAGATTTTATGGAAAGCAATTGTATGTGAGCCCTGATGATTGGGTCCACAGACTCCCTTGTTGGTGGAGATAGAAGTACACGTCTGAAAGATGTCAAGAGTAGTACTTCTTTAGGAACTTTCCGTTGATGGGCATCATGAACAAGTCCCATTGGGTTTGGCAAGGCGGTAAGCACCGTTCGAGTATACCGTCTCTATGATGAAAGGTCCCTCCCACTTGGGTTCAACTTTCTGGTGTCTTGTGAGTTAACACCATCTCATGACTGCCAGGACCAGGTCGCCTACTTGGAAAGTCCTCTGCTTGACCTTCTTGTTGAAAGCCTGTGATATACGGGCTTGATAGAGTTCGATGCGCTGTTGAGCTAGGAGACATTTTTCGTCAAGTGCCTCCAATTCTTGCAGACGGCGACGTTAATTGCTTTCTCTGTTAGTTGATTTGATCGCTACATGGAGTGAGGGTATCTGGATCTCGAGAGGCAGTACCGCTTCGCTCCCGTAGACCAGGGAGAATGGTGTGTTGCCCGTTGGGGTCTGTACCATTGTACGGTAGGCCCAAAGGTATTCGTCGAGCTTTTTGTCCCAGTCGCGTTTGTTGGATGACACGACCTTTTTGAGTAGCCTGACGATAGTCTTGTTGAATACCTCGGCCAATCCATTTGCTACCGGATTGTAGGCGGTTGATGCCACGTTTTGGATGCGATTCTTATCACAGAATCTGTTGAAAACATGGCTGATGAACTGAGGACCGTTATCATGGATAATCCTCCGAGGTACCCGAAACGGTAGATGACATGGTGTTTGATGAAGCTGATCACCCGGGAGCTCTTCACTTCCGCCAGTGGAACTCTTCTGTCCATTTGGAGAAGTAGTCGGTGATGGCTAGGATGAAGCGGTGTCTCCTTGATGAAAGAGGGATGATCGGTCCTACAATGTCCATGCCCCAGGCTTCAAAGGGCCAGGAGGCGACCGTAGGATGTAGTGGATCTGACGGTGTATGAATGAAGCTGGCATGCATGGCACTTTTTAGCATAGTCGACAGCGTCGGCTGCCATGGTTGGCCAGTAGTAGCCCATGCGTCGCAGTCGATCCTGCAACTTAGGGCCAGGTTGATGGGCCCCGCAGGTTCCGTCGTGAGCTTCTCGAAGGGCTTCGGCCGCTTCTTCGTTGGATAAACATCGAAGGAAAAGACCATCGTAGGAGCGTCGGTACAGTATTTTAATAGCTGTATCGTAATAGAATCGAAGGGAACGCCTCTTGACTTAGACGGCTTTTTTCGGGTCCTCTGGGAGAATTCTGTAGATGGCGAAGTCGATGAACGGGAACCTCCAGTCTCGGACATTAACAACAGCACTTGTTGACATGGCATGGGCCATTTGTGAGCATAGGTTGTTTTTAGGATAGACCAAGTCTCGACCAACTACCGTAACATAGTGTTGAGTCCCGAGGGGTGCTGCCAATGAGGCTACGAGGCCAGCCAGAGCGTCAGCCTCCAGATTTTGTAAACGAGGTACATGTTCGATGAAGAACTTGGTGAAGGTTGAAATGATGTTCAATGCAACTTCATGGTAAGGAATCAGATCTTCATGGCGAACTTCGTATTGCCCTCCGACCTGGTTAACGACGAGTTTTGAGTCGCCGTAGACTTCCAGATGATCCACCCCCAGCTGTTGTGCCAGCTGGAGTCCCATGATGAGAGCGTTGTACTCGGCAACATTGTTGGAGTACGGCTTCGAAAGGGAGTAGGTACGCTGTATGACCAGCTGATCGGGGGAGACTAGGACTACCCCCACTCCTGCGATGATTTGGCCTTTGGGGCCTATTCTTGAAGCACCATCAAAAAACATCCGTCAGACGGAGCTTTCCTCGGTGTCGTTTGATTCTTGGACCTCATCTGGGATGTCTTCATAGAGTCTTGAGGACTCTGGGATGGGGTGTGCAGCTAAAAAGTCGGCCAGAGCCTGACCCTTAAAGGCCTTTTGTGGAACGAACACCATGTTGTATGGTGTTAGCAGTGTAGGACCGATTGTAGGAACGAGTTGTAAAGCGCAATACTCTAGAGGGGGATGAATAGAGTAGGCAGCATAAATTAATGGTTTCCCTCTGTTGAGGACTAGTCCAG
>JANAVB010023800.1:4816899-4819399 GCA_029216955.1 Iris pallida
ATTTGATACGTATCCGTCGAAATTCACCGTATCGTGCACTTTGCAAATTTCTCAATACTTTGTGCACGTTCGTCAGATCGAGATGAAATTGTGCCATCAGGACCGTATCATTTTTTTTGGTCCTGTATGCCAAGTTTGGTCCGATTCTGAGACAGTTGATAAATCGCCGTATCGCGGGCCCCCCCGTCCGACTCAACATGTGATTTTGTGCACGGCCTGCCGGAATCCAACTCTGGACATACGGTTGGGTTCGTATCAGAAAACTGGATCCGTAGACAAATAGATTGATGACTTTAGAGCCTTTGACTCTGGCACGCTTTTCGGTGCAAAGCGGGTCCAACGGCGGACACCATTTTTATCCAAAATTACCGTTTTGCCCTTGTGTCCAGAATTGGACTTAAGGACAGGCAATCCTAGCTAATTTGACTATTCTGAGACTGTTGGCGATATTTATTTCAGCTTTCGGAGACAGTTGTAAGGACTTGGACTTCATGGCTTGGCAGTTGACTATATTTTGTTGGATCTGTGTGCAACCTCCAGGCAAGTATACCTTGCCTCCCTCTACAGTTTATTTACATGCATATTTCTATTATTATACAGTTTTACCAGTTGGTTATTTACTTGTGATTTGTATATCATGCTTGCTAGTATAGATATAGTCTATGTACATGGTTAGCCTTGTAGTTCATATTGGACTGGTTCTCTCGTGTATCGTGATTGGGTCGTGTCGTGTCTTCACCTGTGTCTTGACTGAGTTGTGTCTACAAGTATGAGTGAGTGAACAGCTATTCCTTTGTCTTTTCCACAACCTGCGAGTCCATACACGGGGCGAGGGTTGCCTTTGCACCTGCGAGTCCACAATCGGGACGGGGGTGACTTGTCTTGAAACTGACCTGCGAGTCCACAATCGGGGCGAGGGTTGGTTATCCATTGAATCTACCAGCAGTTCATTTATGCATACTTGATCCCGTATCCGAGTTCATAGTTACCTGTCAGTAGCCACTTGTCAGTCTCTTGTTTAGTTCCTGTTTACACCCTGTTTATATTATTGCATGATTAAACTGTTAGATAGGCATGTTTTATGTATCTTGCTAGTCCTCTGAGGACCTGATGATCTCTTCAGGTTTAGCGACTGCATGGAGTTAGTTAGCAGAGCAAGATGATAGGAGATTGCGATGTATGATACAGGTATTTCCTTGTGATATTTCTTTATTATCTTCTCGTGCTTTATATTCCATACCATGATATACTCTGCTTATTTATAGGCTCATATCATTCTTAGAGTCTAATCGAACAATATGCTAATGGCCTGCAGACCATGACCCATACTTGTTTATTTTTGTTTATATGATTCATGTGGATTGAGATATAGTTTAGATTAGACATGACCTTGACAGCTTATACATACTCGAGTCGGGCTGGAGTCCGCTCGATACGTAGCTAGCTTGCTCACGAGCTCGCATTCGAAAACCGAGTGCAGGTCGTGACAGAAGCTCTGTGTTCAACCGTCTCTTATGCGGGCCCGACTCCATGCGGCCCATTGAGAATACGGGTTGTATCAATCTGGACATTTTTACTATGCGCCTTTGGGCGCTAAGTCAAAAAAGTCTTGGGCAGTACGGGCCGATCAAGCCCAGTCAACTATCCAAGTTACTGACTTTAGCAGGTCTCGTTAACTGTTACGTGGGCTCCTGATGGAAAGTTGTACAGAACCACCCGCGTCCAGTCCCCCAGGGCTAACTGACAGGGTGGGTCTTTAAAGTCTCCCTCCAACGATCCAGAGCAAGTGCTTTTACTATCCACGGATCAAGTAGCAAACATGATACCTAAGTACCCGTGCGCTCGGGATACCCGAGTCCACAAGTTTGATGCAAAGGTAGATCAACTTGCTACCGACTTGCTTGAGGTGATTACTCACAAACACAAGATGGCAGCATTGGCATGCAATGAGTCCCTCCCGGGATGCCGTTGCACCCGAGTCATCATCAACCACTGCTGTGACAAATCAGCAGCACCTGAAGGTCGACAGTCAGTTTTCCAATGACTGCTGCAGCCAGCCCTGTCCGACAACAACTCAAGAAACAGGCACAAATTTTGGGGGATGAGAAGTTTTCTTTTGCCTCCTGTAATTCGACTCAAAAGGTTCCTCCTGGCAAGGGAGGAAAGAAGACAGGCTCTTCCAGCCCGACAATCTCGGCCAGTATTGCAAGGAGACCCTCATCTGGAGGGTTGCCACCGATAACCACAGGGGGTGTCTATTTAGGCACCCGATCCAAAAATAAGCTTCCAGCACCCGGGGGTGCACCTTCGGCCTCCTTGAGAGTAGATGAAGCTGGGGGTAGCAGTCCCATTAATATATGCGACAACCCGGTGTACCAAGAGCACATATAGGGGGTAGAGGTCCCCAGAACTGCGCAACAGACTTGGACTTTCCTGAGAACATATACAGCATAGACAAGTAACCAAGGCATAGAAACAGACTTGGACTTTCCTGAGAACA
>JANAVB010023800.1:5424399-5674399 GCA_029216955.1 Iris pallida
TTTATCTCTCATTTATGGTTTTGATCTAGGTAGATCTAGCTTGGTGGTGGTGTGAGCATAGATCTTGTGCTTAGACCTAAAAAAGAAGTAAATTTAGGGCTTTTCCTTAGGATTCCAAGTCCCAAGAGGTAAACACTCACTCTAACCTTTGTAATTACTTCTAATTAGTGTCATTTTCATATTAGAGGATGCCCGGGGTGTAGGATAACCCATTAGGATAGATTTGGAACCCATTAGACTCAATATGGAACTTTTGCCTAGGTTTAGTGCCAAATTTAGGGAAAATCCAAAATTGACATGTTTGGGTGTTGCCTCTAACCTAATTAAACATAATTAGGTTAGTTTGGTTGAGATGAGGCTAGGTACATGTCCATATTTGGATACGTGGGGTCGTTTTGCGAGAAATTATGAAAATGGGCTTTTTCGGAGCTCGGGTTCCAACACACGAGTGACTTTTTGCACGGACACTACAATCGGCAAGTTAGCACTTATAATAGGTTCTAATCATTATTTAGGACTCGTTGGTAGAATTTGGGTCGAATCCGGATAGGTTTGGTCCCCGTATTGTGCGGTATTGTGAATCGGACACCCCGGAGTCGCCAAAATGGCCATTTGCCCATTCGGACCTTGTTTCTCGTTTTCGCTCGCGTGCGCGAGTTGGATTGCTTATGTGGGGTACGTTTCTAGGCCCTAGAGGGTATAATTGTGAGTCACGACCCGTACCCTGATTAGGAGAATGAGAACGTGGGTACGTCCAGCCTACGCCGTAATGTCGACGGTAGAACGCTGTATAGGTCATCTATAACATCTATAACATCTAACAACAAGGAAATATAACCTGTCATCTCCGCATGGAGGTATAATATAACATCTCAACTATATAATCTCAATCACAAGACTAAGGAAGATAGAGCACGATATGGAATCAGATAAAAGGAAGAAACTGAATATAAAGTAGAGTTATCACAACACACACAGTAGATGTCCAACACAAATAATACATATCAAGAATATAAATAAGTCTCTACTAACATTCGGAACAATCCGATACAAACTGAAAGCTAAAAGTTCTAAGCTAATACTAAGGCACTCTCTACTGGACTAGATCCTCCTCTGGCTCCTGTGTGCCACCCTCGTAGGCCTCATAGAAAGTGGGGACAATCATTTATATCATCTGTAATAATTTGTCAACATATCCAGTCAAGATGGAACTAGCACATCACCTTTAATAGTTCAAAATAATTGACAAGCGCTATGAGTATGTAATAATAATAAAATTCTTGACGATCAGGTTATAGAGATAATGTACATGGAAAAGATGAGTGTATAAAGAACATACAAAATATAAAAACAGGCAGATATATAATAATGGTAAACATGTCATGCAAGATATGTTGTAGACAACTCAGACAACTTTGTTAAGACCAGTGATTTGAAATACCAAGTTTGACATGTGAACGGCTAAAAAGGGACATCCGGCAACCATACATGTGCGTGTGTGGCCGCTATTATTCACGTAAGACCAATAGGATAGAATGGATATGTTCACATGTCTCCTAGGTATTCCTCTGCCCGACTAGTACACATGGAATCCAGGTTCTTCGACACGTATTTTATTAGTCACGATGGATGCATTAGTCATAATTATATTATTCAAGACAGGCATGAAAACACGTATCTCCAATCAAGAAATCCATAAAATACCAATCCGTGAGTCCATCGTGTCAGAATCAAGAAGAACACTAGTATAACATGTATCACAGGATATATCAACATAATGAAACTATCAGAGAATGTATCGCCTGATACCCAGAATGACTGATATGAATAGATGTCTGAACTGGTGTCACAGAGTCCTAATTAGAGCAACACATGTTATAAAGAGTTCAATTTGAAATTATAGAAATTTACAATGCAATCTACATGTTTCTAAGTCAATCTAGATCAAGTCAACTCTTGGTCAACTCTTGGTCCACTCTGGTCCACCTTGGGTCAAACTAGGAGTCAAGTTTAAGCTTCTAGTGTTTTGGTCAAACTTAGATTAGTGGTCAACATTTATGATACTTAGGATATATTAATATATATACATACCACATATATCCTTACCCATATAGTACCACCCTAACACATACATATAGATATCATATATCAAGTATATACATATCCTCACTATGAACCATAACCTATATCTATATACTCTCATAATATATATAGATATAACCCAAAAAATATATATACCTATCTATGTAACCCTTCCATAATCTAACATCACCTACTCTAACTTAAACACTTAGACACTAATCCACTAACACTAGGATACCATATCAACCTTGGTCATATTGGCATCCCAATACCAATACCTTGGTCGGAATCCAATACCTTAACTTGGGTAAACCTAACCTTACCTTGATATCTTGATACCTTACCTTGGTACCTTGATACCATACATTGGTCATAAGGCAAACTAATCATTTACTTTAAAGGTAAAGGTAATTCATATTTATCATAAGATACTAACTTGGTATCATGAGATACCAAGATACCCCTCATTTATCTAATTAACTAACTATCTAAAGTACTAACATAAAATTTTAACTAATATCTAACATATAACCTATAGAGACTAACTTGCTAACATACCAAAATCTAGAACTAACATAACCTACTAACATATCAATATCTAACATACTAGATATCTAACATCTACTATCTAACTAACACTCATACTAATAAATATTACCTAACAATAATATATATATGTACTATATCATACATATACTCTATGATACCTACATTCACTTTATATACATACTACATAGGCTCAGAGGTTACACAAAATGCCTATGTCGTATAGTCACTCTTCCACTTAAAATCAGTACTGTACCAATTGGGTCCTCACTAAATTCTAGAATTAAAGTATGTTGTAGCTCTTCGTGTTAGCTTTCTGAAACTTCAAACGGATCATATTTTCGTGTCCGAAAGCTCCCAGAATTACAAAAACACCGAAACACGTTTGTCTTTCGGACAGCTGACACTCAAATAGTTTTACAGAAAGTTGTAGGCTTATTGAAATAAATATTTGGAAAGCTAACTTCGATACGGTTCTTTAAAAAACAGGAGATTAATCGGAGTTCTGAGCTAAAAGTTATGGCATTTCTAAGTTGCTATGGTTACTAAAAATGTGGATGAATATTATGACGAATTTGGGTTATTTTGGATAAAAGAAACACATGTAGGCCAAGATACTTGGATACCAGGTATCCAAATGAAACTCATTCTAACCATCCTAACTAAGATCAATCCACTCTCTAACCATTTTAAAACTGAATTTAAAATATAATTAATCCTATTAGGCAATAAACCAAACACATGGGGTGTCCTAATTTGGAATCTATCAAGTAGGACATAGAACACATATATAAAATCCTCAAGAGAGCTCAAAATAACCTGAAACTTGAATTTAAAGGGGGTACATGCATGGGAGTGGATCCTATGGATTCAAAACTAACTAATATGCATAGGAAATCAATTTAGAGGGTTGGTTTTACCTATTGGGAGTGGGATCCTAATGATACTCTCAAGGACACGGCTCCGATACGAAGATCCTTCCAAAATGGACACTTCTTGTACTTTGCTCCAAATCTTTGCTAGCACCCTCCCTTGGTAGTATGAGAAGGTTGGATGGAAGTTTTGGTGGAGGAATGAAGAGATTTGGAGATCAAATCAAAGAGGGAAGCTCTCTAATTTGGAGAAGAACACTTTGTGAAGGAAAAGAGGCAAGATTGAATGAAATAAAAGGAAGGGAGGCTAACATACCTATAGTGGCTGCCATTAAACCCTATTGGGCCTTGGGGGAAAACCCATTAAGGCCTCAACTAGTCCTTTTGGTTAATTTTAAGTTAGGTTCAAGTTTGGGATCAAAATGGTTAAATTTAAGCCTCTAACTTAACCAATCTAACAAGTGGGATTAGTCTAAACTTACTAACTTAATTAATGGGGTTTGTGGGCCATGACTAACTAATCTTGGGGTCCCGCCTAGAGTCTAAGCTACCCGGGTTACTAACATAAGTCGGAATGAAACGAAACTCAAACCCGACTAAACAAATCCCGTAAAATTAATATTAAAATATAAAAATTCCCAAAATATTAAATATAAAAATGACCAAAATCACAATACATCAATTTAAATATTATTAAAATAATCTAAAATTCATCAATTAATTAAAATCCTAAATAATTCAAAAGTCACAAAATGACCAAAATACCCTTAGACAAAAAAGTGGTAATTAGCTAATCTAATCACATGGGTTAGGTCTCCATGGTCATGGTTAGTCTCTAGGCTAAGCAGCTCTAAGGTTACACTAGCCAAAGAACAAAATCACAAAAGACTAATTTAATGATATTAAAATAATCAAAATTTACTATGATTTAAAAAATCAATTTTATAAAAGTTGAAAATTTCTCTCATTTTGGAAAAGTGGTAGGTAAATGCTAGTATGGGTTAGCTATTAGTCTAGGATGGTTGTTGGATGCCTAGGTAATGGGTTTACCTAGCTAAGATAAGGGTTTACCTTAGGATAAGGTAATTGTGCTAAACTAAGATATTGGTATCGGGATACCAATAGGGCCAAGATATGTGGTATCTTGGTAGGTAAATGCTAGGAATAGGATATCTAGGCTGGAGTTGACCTCTTTTGACCATAGTTGACTATTTTGACTCAAAGTCAACTAAAAGTCAATATTGGACCTAGAATTGACTGGAACTTGACCAGAGTTGACCAGTTGACCAAAAGTCAACTGTGAGTCAACCATTAGCCTAGTTTGACCTAAATTGGACTAGGAGTTGACCAGTTGACCAAAAGTTTACTGTCAGTCAACCTTTGACCTAGTTTGATCTACTTTGACTTTGTGTGACTTAGTTTGACTTAGTGTGACCTAGTGTGACCTAGTTTGACTTAGTGTGACATAGTGTGACCTAGTTTGACTTAGTTTTTCTGAGCTTGACCTAGATTTGTATATCATACACTAGAAATCATGCCAAACATTATTAAACCTAATTAACTCTTGTATATCTCATATTTAGGTCAGTGATTATCTTCTGAGCCTCGATTCCTATTGACTGCTCAGGATCGCACGCGAGCACATTCTCTGATAGTTTTTATTATCTTGATATCTACTATATCCGATTCAGTTGTAGTGTCTTACTTGATTCTCGATACGATGGTACATGGACTAGTATACGTGGTATCTCGTCATGAGAGGTTATTCCTGGTTTACCTGGTATATGAGCACATTGCTTGATCTTGTTTTTTGTACTTGTATAGACACCGATTTGGGAGTGGGCTGGTCCCCTGCTCTTTAAATCTCGTGTATTAATGTGTCATGGTTGGATCCATTATAATACTCTGAGATGGAAAGTTATTAGAGGTTATGTGATCAATTCCCCTCCTGTATTTCTGTTACTACTTGTATCATAGCTTTACCCTCGCCTTACGTAGGGTAAAGCCTGACCTGTGCTACTACTTGCCTCATAGCTTTCTATTGTGGCCGGCCTGATTCTTGTTTTCTTGTATTTCTTAACTCATAGTCGGTCAACTGGAAGAGCCTAATTATGTGTCCCAAGCCGATCACATAATGCTCTAATATCTCAAGGCACCATTTATGTTTACTTTATATATCAGTTATTACCGTACTACTCTATATTCCAGTATTTTATACCCTGACATGATATCCAGATTTACATATTCTATTTATATTCCAGTTTTGATATTTCATCTTGTATTTCATTATAACTGTCTCTTATAAAATTTATCAATTCACATAAAACTGCTGTTAGCATTTGTACTTGCTCATATTATGACAGGATAACTTCATTGTATTTTACAGAGGATTCAGATAGAGGCTACCCGACCTTCTACGGATTTGGCGTAGACGTAAATTACCACTTGGATTTAGTGGAGTCAGTGCCTTTAGAGGACGCACCACCGGTAGGGATCTAGACCAGTAGGTTTGACTGGACAGCGTTCCAGCTTATCATTTTGTCTTGTAGTATATTATTATTTTGGGATATATACATTGTGATATACTCTCTATCTCTGGTTGGACATTGTGACTTGTATCTATTTCCAGCTTTTCCATTTCCATCATATCTTTATCTTTTCGTGTGTATCTTCCTTAGATTCCTGTGATTGAGTTATATATATCATCCTCCGTAGGAGATGGTAGGTACATATATATATATATATATATATATATATATATATATATATATATATATATATATATATATAATATAATATATATATTATTGATGTTAGATTTTATGGACGACCTATACAGCGTTCTACCGCCGACACTGCGGCATAGGCTGGACGTACCCACGTGCTCGTGCCCCTAAACAGGGTGCCAATCGTGACACATTTTTGTGGTGGCCCATGCAGGTCCATATTGCAACTAGTGTGATCTCGTAATGGTACTCGACTTAAAGTACTAATTACGAACCTGCAGTTAGTATATAGGTTATAGGTTATGATAGTTGTTACTCAGTCACATTTTAGGAAATTTTTTGATCTTTTGATTATCATGACAACTCTTCTTGTATTTTAATTTAATTGTTATTCTTTGATAATATCTAATCTTGTGCCATATTGATCTTTTGCTCGAATTTGTCTCCAGGATGATAATGACTTGAGCTCAGGCCGCTGGATCCGGTGCAGTACCGGAGAGGTCCGATCCGTCGTGGCGTATTCCTTCGAATTCGAGTGTGGCAGTCCAGGAGGCTGCCCCCACAGCTTCTACCATCCAAGTGGCAGAGATAGCAGCACCTGGAGGTTCTCCGTAGCAGGTTCAGGGGCCTAGTATCGTCGTGCCTGAGACTCTTCCGCCTCCACATGTACTACCGGTAGACGCTACACATATGTTCACGCTTCTCCAGCAGATGATGGAGGCACAACGAGCACAGGCTGAGGCGTCGCACCGTCAGACAGAGACTTTAAGACAGAGCATGGAGAATGCTCATCAGTTGGCTATGGCAGAGTCGAGAAGGTGGTTGCGGCTCCTCTTCAGGGCGCTCCAGCCCAGGAACAGCATCAGTAGCAGTCGAGGCCTAGTACAGTGCTAGACTTCAAGAAGATGGTCCCTCGAGAGTTCAAGGGAACCGAGGGCATCCTTTACGTCGATGATTGGCTAGAGGACGTGGAGAGGAGCCTGGAGCTGGCAGAGATCCTAAAGAGGCTGTGGGTATCAGCAACGGCGAGCCAGTTCTTCGATATTACGTTAACCTGGTACCGCACAGACCCTCGTGCATCTGTTAGAGGTCTGACTTGGGAAAACTTTTGGAGGCTATTGAAGGAAAAGTTCTATCCTGATGTAGCTCTCAGCGCATTGGAGGGCCAATTTGCAGGGCTAGTCCAGGGGAACTCAGCGGTGGACGAGTACGCGGCGGAGTTCTTTTGCTTGAGCCAATTCGTCCAAGAGATGGTTTAGGATAAGGGAGAGAAGGCCCGCAAGTTCAGGAGGGGCCTGATCCATATTGTTTATTCTTGCACATCTGGATGTCGAGAGGCGACTTTTGAGCAGATTCTGATGGATGCTCAGATAGCGGAGGATGACTACGGTCTTAGGTCCAAGAGAAACAGTGATGCTTTGGGAGCAAGTTCTAGTACGAGGCCACCCAAGCGTCCCCACATTAAGTAAAGGTCGTTCCAACAGCCTCGGTTTCAACAGCATCAGGCACCAGCACGTGCCCATCAGCAGCATGGACACAGGAAGGTTCTGCAGTATACTTACTATAGAAAGTCGAGGGACACCCGAAAGGCCTATAGGAGGAGGTTGTGCGTTTGCCTGTTCTGCGGAGCTTTCGACCATCAGCTGAAGAATTACCCTGTTCGTACAGCCAAGGGAGGTCAGGACAGAGCACCACCTGCTAGAGCTCTAGCTGGACCTAAAGTTCAGCCGAGGGGCCCGCCACTTCAGACGCAGCAGCATTTTATCCAGTATCAGAGGGGAGCACGCCAGGGCAGAGCGTCCGCACTGGCAGCAGGGGAGGCTGAGCCCGTAGCAGTTGTCGTGGCAGGTTCTATTCTTCTCGATTCGTTTCCTGCATTAGCCTTATTTGACTCTAGTGCTACGTACAGTTTTGTGTCTGTATCTTTTGCTCTTAGGTACAATATTATTGCTGAATCCTTGGGTAGGACTTGCAAGATTATGACTGAGGGAGGCATTATCCTAGTCAATAATGTTTGCAAGGGAAGGAGTGTTACACTAGGAGGCCGAAAATTGAGTGTGTGTTTGCTTGTAATGCCACTTTCGAGCTACGATATAGTACTCGGTATGGATTGGTTGAGCAAACACCATGCTAGTATAGATTGCAGAGGAGGTAGGGTTTTGTTTAGGCTGCCCGGAGAGCCAGAGTTTGAGTTCGCCAGGGGAGAAGCTGAGCCGGAAGATGGTTTCTGTGGAACCTTGTTGGCGGGGAAGGATTTTCCACATCCATTGATAGCAGAATTCTTAGATGTTTTTCTCGAGGAGTTGCCTGGAATGCCGTCCGAAAGAGATATTAAGTTCTTTATAGACTTGGTGTCGGGTACTGAGCATGTCTATAGGATCAACAACAGCGAGTTGGCAGAGCTGAAGAAGTAGGTCGACGAGCTGCAGGACAAGGGTTTCATCAGATCCAGTTCTTCACCTTGGGACGCACCTGTTCTGTTTGTACCGAAAAGGATGGTACGGTATGCATATTTATCGATTACACAGTGCTCAACAACCTCACTATCAAGAACAAGTACCCGTTGTCGAGGATTAACGACTTGTTCGATCAGTTGAGTGGCACAAAGGTGTTTTCGAAGATAGACTTTAGGTCTGGTTACCATCAGCTGAAGGTAAAGCTGGAGGACATTCCGAAGACACCTTTTCGGACTCGGTACAGCCAGTATGAGTTCACTGTTATGCCATTTGGGTTGACCAACGCCCCAGCAGTGTTCATGAACTTGATGAACAAGGTATTCCATCAATACCTTGACAGGTTCGTGGTGGTCTTTATAGATGACATCTTGGTCTACTCGAAGACACCGGAGGAGCATGAGGAGCACCTGCAGATTGTGTTAGAGACCCTTAGGAAGGAGCAACTCTACGGGAAGCTATCGAGGTGTGAGTTCTTCCTGGAGCTGGTAGAGTTCTTGGGCCATGTTGTGACTGGGCACGGGATCTCAGTGGACCAGAAGAAAATTTTAGCAGTGGAGTCTTGGTCTATACCCAGTTCAGTCACCGAGATTCGGAGCTTTTTGGGTCTAGCAGGCTATTACAGGAAGTTCGTCCAGGACTTCTCTCAGATTGCAAAGCCGATGACTAGACTTACCAGGAAGGACATAGAGTTCGTTTGGACTGAGGAGTGTCAGGCTGCCTTCGATGAGCTGAAGAAGAGATTGACCTCAGCTCCTATCTTGACGTTGCCTTATGGGACTGGTGGTTTCACGATCTACAGTGACGCTTCTGGGAGGGGCTTGGGTTGTGTTCTTCAGTAGCACGGGAAGGTGATTGCCTATGCATCTAGGCAGTTACGTCCTCATGAGAAGAACTACCCTACCCACGATCTGGAGTTGGCAGTTGTTATCTTTGCCTTGAAGTTGTGGAAGCATTACTTGTACGGAGAGCGAGTTGAGATCTTCACGGATCACAAGAGCTTGAAGTACGTGTTCATCCAGAAGGAGTTGAACATGCGACAGAGACGGTAGCTCGAGATGATGAAGGATTTTGATCTCATTACAGTACCATCCAAGCAAGGCCAACGTAGTTGCAGATGCCTTAAGTAGGTATCCAGTCGCTATGTATATGACGGCAGATCGTCATCTTTCGGCCGATATGGATAGTATGGGTATCGAGGTGATTGTTCCGGACATGGAGATTCAGATGTGGGGCTTACAGATTCAGTCTGGGTTGATGGACAAAGTCAGATCAGCACAGTATGATGATATTGCCCTGAGGGGCATTATGGAGCAGGTGCGGCAGGTTTGCTCGACGATTTCTCTATAACCGAAGACGGGTCGCTGAGGTACGGTGCTAGACTGTCACTATGTCAAAATATGCATTTTTTAACAGACCAAAACCGTCATAAATCTCATTAAATGATAGTTTTGGCCTGTCAGAACATCTGTTGTTAATAGCGCGTCCCAAAATTTAAACGACAGTTTTGGACTGTCGTTTTATAGCTGAATAAAATGACAGTTATTATCTGTCGAATAAAAACGATGGACTAAAACTATCAAATAACCTGTAAATTGGTCTGACATTATTTTTACTTTTTTAACTGGTAAGGTCTGTCATTTTTTTGGAAACAAAATTTTAAAAAAACTCAATTCATTCATATCAAATCTTTTTAAACTTGTTCATCCTCTATATAAAACTAAAATAGATATGAAAATATATTTTCATATAAGCATCAATAATGAAAAACTCAATCAAAATTGTATTAACTAATAAATGTATCAAGTTTACATAGCAATATTCCATAAACAAACAAAAGTAACTTCAATGTTGCTAGCTCACATTGGTTTCATTCTCATGATGAACAAAAAGAAGAGTGTTATTGCTAGCTTACAATCTCAAGTGCAGTACAAAAAAAAAGAACTTTAAAACCTCACAAACTGAACTGAATATTTTGGCCAATTGATTATTCGCCAACATTGATATCATCAAACTTTCCATCTCTATCGAACATCTCATTCCCATCAAAAAATTTATCGACAATGATATTATAAGCTTCATCATTCAATGTTGCATCTGTATTCACATGTCCAATACTAATGACTTTCTTTCTAAATTCTTCAAAAGACCTTTATGGACAAGTAGCATGATCATGTCCCTACAAACATACATAAGTATAAATAGTTCTTGATTCTCCATAAGTATTCAAAAAATTATATAAAGTTACACATCTATATAACAAGGATAAAAATAGATGACAAGAAAAAAAAACATAAGTACAACCGTAGACATCTGTCTTAAAGAGTATATAAAATGTCAGCTCAAAATGATCAACAACTATAAAATGAGAGAAAAAAAATAGTGAATAATTATTGGTATATGATAATCATTTGCAAATTTGTAGAAATTAACGCTACTGTAGTATATTTTTTAAGACCTAATGTACATTAAAGTGCAGTGAAAGGAAAAATAAATTTCTTGTTTTTTCTTTCGTTTTTCCCAAACACTGGGAATATAATTAAATTAGCCCCTCTTGTTTCTTGCTATATATAAAATTAGAAGTTATCAATATTTAAAGATTCTAACCTAAATTTTATATACTCAAATAACTGGCCAGAGTATATGTTATGTGTATATATATTTCCCCTAACTTGTAGTTGCAACTTGCAAGCAGAATGGACAATATAGCGACCAAATTAAGCATGCACATGTGAAAAATGGTCCCTTAATATGATATATGATACAACACAGGCAGGTGGTGGTTCTATAATTCATAATATTGTTATTCGAAAAATTACATAGGTGCTAAACAATATTGCTTCATAAATTAATGCAATTCATATACAAAAGGTTAAGAAGTAATTAAGCATAAGAGTACGGATAACCTTGATAATCCAAAGAAAAATTATTTTGTGAAACAACTGATAAAATACCAAAGATCTCTGGTTCCAAAATTCAAACTAGTTCATGTAATCTGAGTTTATACAAGTGATTTCTAACACGGCAGCTACCTCTCAAGAGCAACTAGTGGGCTTCGAAAGACGGTGTTATTTTGACAAGAAAGGTCATCTCGTGTCAAACTGTCAATTGGATAAGACAAGGACATCAAGTGTCGTGCTCAAGAAACGTGGAAATACATTACACGAATGCATGTGTATATTGTTAAAATGGTCATGCAAATATGAAAGTGTATGTTCAGTAAATCGGCTACATGAATTCCCTTCAGATCTTACAAATGTAAAGTTATGTTATTGACCTACGAAGCAACATCCAAGTATTTCTAAGCAAAAGTTATAAGTATTTCTAAGCAAAAATTGTAATACGATATCTAGTTGCAATATATCAATCTCAAGTATATATTAGTGAAAACAACACATGTATGTGTTAGCGAATGAAGAAATATATCAATCCAGTTGCAATATGTCAATCTCAGGTATATATATTAAGACTGACAGGGACATCTGGCATATACAAATCAGATTTTGTAGGTTTGGGTGGAAACACTTAAATTAGTGTGCAAAACTTTGTATAATCAAATTTCAACCATTCCTCCAAATCATTAACAGGCATGAAGATTTCATATGTTACGATATACTTAGTGTCTTAGATGATAGAACAAGAGCAAGATCTCGAGGAAGACCAGCAGCTACTCCACCATCAGCCATGGCCTCTATTGTTAGATAAATATAAGTTAGACCATTGCCACTGAAAACTGAGACATGGAATTGAATATGAGATGTTATTAAAAGGAAGAAAAAGGATCAACCACTTTAACTACTATATAAACTCAAACCTAGTAAGCATGGACACTCAAAAGTCAGTTACCATATATGTGTCGTATTTGACACATATTGGACACAGAGAATGTGTCGTGTCTGTCACCTTGAACATGTTGTTTCATGATGTATCCATGCAACTGATAGACACGATATCAATGAAACTGTCACCAACTTACCTCAAGCCAGTTACATCATCAAAATATTTTTCATCAGCAATCCAGACTTTTCTAATTGCTCCGAACATGCTTGCCTACACAGTCTTCATCTTTTTTTTGTTGCCATCTCTCCCATGCATATATTTGAACAAATAAGGAATATCATAAGCTACACCATGTCACATTTAAAATTTATTCTTACAAAGTGGCAAATTAAAAATTCAAATAAAATCATCGGAATTTGTAGATGACCCTCTACTGTAGCAATACATGAATGTGGATAAGGATGACAAACTTACTAACAAAAGTTAAAATATGTGGAATGGTTGAAAGGATACTTTATATCAACTTGAATAACTTCAGATCACATAAGTGCGAGTGCTGAGGATACCCATCACCGCCATAAGCATCAGCATACTACCGTTGTTGTTGGCCATAACCAGCCAGGCTTGGTGTTGGAGCACCACCATATGCTGGTAACTGCTGGCCATAAGATAATGTTCAATAATAACTATGAACTACAAGAGAAAGAGGTACCTGTGGTTTCTCCCATTGTCTCAAAAGGAATCGATGACTAAAAGAGGAAAGATTAGTAAGCTCGGGAATTCTAATATAATTAATCCTCTCAGAAAAAAAGACATAAGCTTTCGTTGACAATTGCAAAAGTAGTACTACCACAAAGTAATGTTCAAGATATTTAAAGATTGTAATAACATAAAGATTGATGTACTATTTACTGTGTCACTTTATAATATCACTTGAAGGGCTAGAAAGTTCACTGAATTATGCAACTATCTTATCTCAAACTAAAGTGGTGATGCATAAAAGAAAAAGAACATGTTTGGCATGACAAGCTGTTGTGTCTCATGACTTTCATTTAAGTCTCCCCTAAAGGTCAACCAAGATATTTCCTGTGACTCTCATTTACTGCGTAAGTAATTTTCATGCATACATACTCCATGATTTTAGTATTAAGTTATTAATATTATTATCTAAGTTATGCAATATCATTGACCTGGAAGGCTGGAACCATGTTTTGCATGACATGATGTTGTGTCTCTACTATGAAATCTTTGCCCGCACCTCCATGTAACAGAATGTTTTTAAGTAATAGCTGCAGTATTCATAACATACACAGCATAATTTTTCTAGTCAAGATTGATATAGAAGACATTTATAAATGAAAATTGTTCAAGATAAATACATATGAGGGACAAATTTAACACCTTTGCAATAGCTCTGAATACATGCTAGTGGCTGCATCTGCCATTTCAAGAGAACTGCACATAGTTAATTAAAAACAATAGCGGCAGTAAAATATTGATGAATTTAGAAATTGATCCACTAACGCAATGTTAGAAATTCAAGATGTCTGAAAATGGGAAACAACAGTAATTTTACAAATGCTTCTTTTGAAAGTATGGTACATGTAAGTAGTAACTAATCCTTGCAGACCTGTATACCCATACCAAAGTAGCAATTGCAATAATGTGGCCAGATTACACTTAGAAATGAATTTTAAAATACAATTATATGGACTAAGTAACAAATGTTTCTTATGGGCACATTGAGAAGCAATTTTTCCAAATCCCATCCTCAAGTATTGTCCTACCACCAGAACCTGCAACTATATTTGATCAGTTTAGTTGTTGCTAAAATCAAAATTATTATTTGTACAGATGAGTTCAAATATTAGCTGGCTATGGAGTACACCTTCGAATAAAGAAGGTTCAATGTAGATATTGACCAAATTGTATGGCTGGCTGTAAGAGCCAAAAAGTCTTCCGGAATCATTATAGCAGTATATCAAAACTGAACAAGAAAGTAAGACTTGGGTAAAATTTCATTATAAAAAGAAGGCATGGTTGTATATGGTACATGCCACCACATAATTCTGACTGATTAAATAAATATCTCTAACAAAATACATGCATTTGGTAGCTACAATACAAAAGCATACACTGGATTATTTGTAAGTCCATTTAGTGAGACCATAACTTGCTACAAGTGTATATTTTCCTGGTAGTTACTGTTATAAAATAAGTAGTTTAGCAATAAATTTATTTACGTATAGGAAACCAAGACACTAGCATTCAGTAATATTTTACAATGACAACAATACAGCTTTTACCCCCAAATTTGGGGTCGGTAGCATTCAATAATATATTCCACTCATAGATACCATCATCTGAGAAAAAGACTGATTTAACATGCTCTTTAAATAATGTCAGAACTTCTTATTAGCATTCCACATAAACACCATAAGGCACAATATGTACATGTGCATCCGTAAGCGCTCAACAGTAAATATGTGCAAAATAGTGTCCGTACCCTCTCGTGCTGTGTCTGTGTCTATACAAAATAGGTGAAAGCTATTTGTATGGGTTGGTAAAAGTAAGGATGTTTCTTTTGGAAATTTTGATGGGTTATGGGTATTGGGTGGACACACTTGCTTTTCTTGCAATAATTTATATGTAGGATTGTGCATTCAAGCAATTCTGTTTGGCTAAACCCCTTTTCTTGCTGACCATACCAACCTAGAAATTTTTTGGAAGGTAACTGAAATCGAATTGATTTCCTATGAAGTGATCTACACTATACCGACCTTCCAGATTTCTCTTCGGTTGGTTTTTAATTTTTACTTTGAAAAGAAGGTGGTGATATCACCGTTATGACTGAACATGAATGAAATGGTAATCACCTTTGCATCCTTCAAGCAGGGTTGTGACTATTCTCTTGAGCACATGCTCCTTACATCATCCAATGCACTTCAAGCATAAATAACAGGTTTATCTTTAACAAATAATAATAACAATCATATAAAGCACATGATTTATGCCAACTTCAAAGAAACAAAGAAATCGATGAGAAAATATGAAGGATCAGAATAACTTTGACTGATAACATACTCATGCATAGAGTTAACATGGACAAACTAGAACATTGTCAATCAAAAATAGTGAATTAAAAATGTACCACATTATTCAACCAGTCCCTTGTCTCTGATTTAGCGTTCTCTTTCGGGTCCTATTAAAAGGCAAAAATGATGATAAAAGATTTCAGCACATGTACAAGAAAACTTAGAAAGCTTAATGGTGATCAAGAAAAGGTAATACTTCTATCTATGTGCCGAGTACGGATAACAAACATTAAAAAAGACAATATTAGTTGGGTGAGTGAACAATTAAATGATATTAGAAAGATTAACAATATCATACAATCATACAGAAGTGCAAGCCAAAGTAGCTTTAATTGTACCAAAACAGTTTAATTTGCTTAAATTTTTGTATCAAATTATCTAAAAGAAAGAAACATTTCCAAGAAGAATCATCCAGCTAGAGTTTGGCCAAGAAACTAACAAGATGTATAAGAACGTAAAAAAAACTAAAAATATGTGAACATATTTGATCGAAATAAATTAAGTTTCAAGAATATTTTTCTTATCCTAACACCTTATTCAGCCTAGTCACACGTGATTTAAGGAGCAAACTCTAGAAAATTGAGATATACATGCTTTGAGGTATACAATAATCATTACAAGCTTTCCTTTGTGTAAAAATTATACAATAAAAGAAGGGACATCCTATAAGATTCCTTGAGCTCTTTCCAAGAGAGCTACTGCTACAATAGCATATTATTCAACATGCAACATACCGATCCAACTCGACCCTATTTTATCATTTATGTGGCATATCGGATTATATTCTGGTGTATCACACCATTATATTACAATATAAGTCTACATGAGTGGACAAAATTGAACTAAGCATATGGGCTTTGGACTGGAAGTTCTTTAATGTATAATCATATGAGTGGACAAAATTGAACTAAGCATATGAGTGGACAAAATTTAATATATATTCCTCATTAAGCTTCGCCTCTGTTGATATGAATCACACAAAAGCTAAGCACTTCAACCTTTAATGTATAATCATATAGTGTCGGGAATAGACTCTCGTTCAATTATTTTGTTCTTAGTATTGGTCTTCACTAAGGACAAATTTAAAGTAAAAAACATTATGAAGTAGTTAGCAGATTTAATCACCTCACCGCAAAGGCTCAAACATTTTACTCTGCAAAATAAATGTAAAGTAGATAGCAAGTACAATGAACCAACTCTCATGTACATGAAAATGGGCACCAAATTTCGAAACTATATGTTGCATAACCAAAGATAAGTTTGGACAACGCTTTTTTACTAGATCAGAGGGCAGGCTTAACAGTACAAATTGGTGTTCTAACAATCTAATGAGCAGTCATTAGTAAGCAGGACGGCCGATGAGTTAATCTAACCAGCAAGTACTCATCAACTAACTGAATATGTAAAGAAACAATTTATATTATATAAGATTGGTATGTAGGTTTAAATCAATCACCTCACATCATACACCTTGCTCTACAGATCTTCTCCGACGACGTCGACCTGATCCACGTGGCTTCATAGCACATGTATCGCCTTCCCTCGGAAATTCCTTTCTGAGTAAAGCTCCCAAAGAGATAGATGTGCCCCCACCATATGGGCTTTGGACTGGAAGTTCTTAGGTAGAGATCAATAAACCCAAGCTTTAGAAGTTCTTTCTCCCACTGCTAAGAGAAAGAGACTCAGAAAATGGTGAATAATTTCAAAGACAGCAGAGGATTGAGAAAATACAAATCTTTACAAAACAATTAAACCCTAGCAAATCCTAAAATTGGATGATTTGCTTCATAAAGCAAATAAACCCTAAAAAATAAACCAGAACAAACCCAAGCAAATAAACCCTAGAAATCAATCGCTAGGAAATAAATGACGGGGGATTTTGGAGGGTGAGAAGATTACCTAATGATTTGGGAGGGTTCCGGCGGCAGTTCAACCGTAGTGTTTCCAGCGCCAAATTTTTTTTTGGGGGGGCGCAGGTTTGGGAGGGGAGTTTTGCGGCTTTAGTGAAAGAGTAGGGATCTAAAAAAAATTGGAGCGAATTCTTTAACATAATTTACAATGTCAAACGACGGTTTCACTCTGTAAAAGTCAAATCTATTACTTAAGAGAAAGAGATCTGATGTTAAATGACGGTTTTAATCTGTCAAAAATCTAATGACGGCTTTACTCCATCGTTGTTGGACAACACAAAGTGTCCAAAATTGTCCATTTTGGTGTAGTGGAGTTTCGAGTGGAGAGCTTCGGGAGGAGGTTCTTCAGGAAGCGCATCGCTCTCAATACTCTATGCATCCTGGAGCCAATAAGATGTACAAAGACTTGAGAGAGCACGTATAGTGGTATGGCATGAAATGAGAAGTAGCTCAGCTTGTATCTCGCTGTTTGGTGTGTCAGCAGGTGAAAACCGAAAGACAGAGGCCAGGTGGATTGCTACAGCTACTACCCATTCCAGAGTAGAAGTGGGAGCACATCACTATAGAATTTGTGTCCGAACTTCCACGATCTTCGGGAGAAAAAGACGCGATATGGGTCATCGTTGATAGATTAACCAAATTGACCCACTTCTTGCCTTTCAAAGTGGATTTGTCTACGAAGAAGCTGGCAGAGCTGTACGTGCGTCAGATAGTCAGATTGTACGGAGTTTCGGTGAGCATAGTCTCAGATCGGGATAGTCGTTTTACTTACCATTTCTAGAGGAGTTTGCATACTAGTTTGGGCACCAGCTCAAATTCAGTACCACTTATCACCCCCAGACAGACGGGCAGTCAGAGAGGACCATCCAGACTCTTGAGGATATGCTTCGTACGTATGTGCTAGTCTTCGAGGGTTCTTGGGTGGATCATCTTCACCTGGTAAAGTTTGCTTACAACAATAGCTACCAGGCCAATATAGAGATGTCACCATTTGAGGCTCTATACGGACGGAGATGTCGCACTCCTTTATCATGGGACGATATTGGCGAGAGGGTGTTGCTTGGCCCGAAGATGGTGATAGATTCAGCGGAGAAGGTTAGACTGATCAGAGATAGACTTTGGGTGGCTCAGAATAGGCCGCGACATTGGGCCGATAGCCACCGGAGACCGTTAGAGTTCGAGGTTAGTTTCAGTTTTAGTTTGTGCTTGCTTGTGATTGGTATTGAGTCTTGCTTTATGTCTAGCTTGGCGATATGGTATTCTTGATGATTTCTCCGACACGGGACACGCTTTACTTTAGCCGGGATGAGAAGCTTAGCCCACGCTACATCAGGCCTTTTACTATCCTTGGGAGGGTCGGTGCAGTAACCTATCGACTAGACCTGTCGTCTACGCTCGAGGGAGTGCATAATATGTTCCATGTGTCACAATTGAGGTGGTACGTGGAAGATCCTAGCCATGTATTGGATCATTCTGCGAACGAGGTGGGGCCTACTCTCAACTATCCAGAATAGCCTGTGGAGATTCTGGATCGTCGAGAGAAGATGCTCCGAAACCAGGTTATACCCTTGGTCCGTGTTGCATGGAGGCACCACTCTCTAGGTGAGTCTACCTGGGAGAGGGAGGATGACATGCGGGGGCGTTATCCTTATCTCTTCGAGCCTTAAGGTATTATTTTGTTGTTTTTTCTTGTCGTTCCTGTACTAGTTTCCTCTAATTTCGAGGACAAATTTTTTTTAGGACGGTAGATTTCTCACCCCCAGTTTTCAAAATTAAGGACAAATTTGTCATTTTTTAATATTCTAATATTTTTTGATTATTTATTTATTAATATGGTATTTTGGGGTTTTATTTGATCGGGTTTGAGTTTTGTCTCATTTCGACTTGTGTTAGTGACCCGGATGAGTTTTGGACCCAATTGAATTCGACCAAATCGTCATGATCAAATCTAGATATTTATTTTTGGCTAATCCTTTTTGATTTTAGTAGAACTAGAGTTTAGAATTAGATTTAGAACTTGCAATTAGGAGTTCCAAAGTAACCCTTTTGACCCCAACTCAAAACCATTCTATTCTTTGACTTGGAGGACATTTTTGTAATGTACCAAATGCCCCAAAACCTCCCTTGAAGTGGCTGGCTAGAATTGTACCCCCTATGCTCTCATTTGCAAGAACACACTCTCTTTCTCTTCATTTTCTCTCATTCCACAAAATCCTTCCTTTCCCTTTGTATTTTAAGCTCCCAAAAGTAAGCAAATCTCTTCTATTTCTCTAAATCTCTCTTTAATCTTGGTGCTAATCCTTGTTTATCTTTTATTTGTGGTTTTGATCTAGTAGATCTACCTTGGTGGTGGTGTGAGCATAGATCTTGTGCTTAGACCTAAAAAGAAAGTGAATTTAGGGCTTTTCCTTGGGATTCCAACTCCTAAGATAAACGCTCACTCTAACCCTTGTAATTACTTCTAATTAGTGTTATTTGCATATTAGAGGATGCCCGAGGTGTAGGATAACCCATTAGGAGAGATTTGGAACCCATTAGACTCAATTTGGGACTTTTGGCCTAGGTTTAGTGCCAAATTTAGAAGAAAAAACCTAAATTGACATATTTGGGTGTTGCCCCTCACCTAATTAGACATAATTAGGTTAGTTTGGGTGATATAAGGCTAGGTATGTATCCATATTTGGATACGTGGGGTCGTTTCGCAAGAAATCATGAAAATGGACTTTTTCGGAGTTTTCTGGTTCCAACACACGGGTGACTTTTTGTACCGACACTAGAATCTGCAAGTTAGCACTTAAAATATGTTCTAATCATTATTTAGGACTCATGGGTAGAATTTAGGTCAAATTCGGATAGGTTTGGTGTCCGTATCGTGAATCGGACACCCCGGAGTCGCCAAAATAGCCATTTGCCCATTCGGACCTCGTTTTTCATTTTTGCTCACGTGCGTGAGTTGGATTGCTTGTGTGGGGTACGTGTCTAGGCCCTAGAGGGTATAATTGCGAGGGTTTGGGTATTTCGATAGGTTTTGGACTGATTTGGAGTGTATGTGTATATATATATGAGTGAGTATGTATATATATTAGTATGTGTGTGGGTGTTTATTTATATAGTTGTGTGTGTGAGTGTGTGTGCTAGTTTGTTGGTAGTGTTAGAGAGTTAGTATTAGTGATATGTTAGAGGTTATGTTAGATAGTACGTTGTATGTTAGATATGTAATTTAGATGTTAGAATTTGTTAAGGTATGCTAGATTGGTTAGTGGTGAGTTAGTATCTTGGTATCTTAGATACCAATGTTAGTACCTTCGGATATCTCTAATTTACTTTTTACCTACAAGGTAATGAGGTTTACCTTAGTATAGGGTAAGATATTGTGATACCCTCAAGGTATTGGATAAACTTAGAGTCTAAGGGTAGGTAATGGTTAGATAAATTAGTGTCTTGGTATCTTAGGATACCAAGAGTCGTATCTTAAGATACCAATACGTATCTTAGGATACCAGCTAGTATCTTAAGGTAAATATGATTTACCTGGGTATAGGCAAGGTAATGAGGATTACCTTGTCATGGGGTAAGGTATTGGGATACCATGGTAGGGCAAGGTATTAGTTTACCTTGTCATAGGATAGATAATTAGTATGAGTTAGCTATTAGTCTAGGATGGTTGTTGGATGCCTAGGTAAGGGGTTTACCTAGCTAAGGTAAGGGTTTACCTTAGGCTAAGGTAATTGTGATAAACCAAGATATTGGTATTGGGATACAAATAGGGCCAAGATATATGGTATCTTGGTAGGTAAATGCTAGAAATAGGATACATAGGCTAGAGTTGACCCCGTTTGACCATAGTTGACTATTTTGACTCAAAGTGAACTAAAAGTCAACATTGAACCTGGAATTGACTAGAACTTGACCAGAGTTGGCCACTTGACCAAAAGTCAACTGTGAGTCAACCATTAGCCTAGTTTGACCTAAATTGGACTAGGAGTTGAGCAGTTGACCAAAAGTCAACTATAAGTCAACCTTTGACCTAGTTTGACCTAGTTTGACTTTGTGTGACCTAGTTTGACTTAGTGTGGCCTAGTTTGACTTAGTGAGACCTAGTTTGACTTAGTTTGACTGAGCTTGACCTAGATTTGTATATCATACACTGGAAATCATGCCAAATACTATTAAACCCTAATTTACTCTTATATATCTCATATTTAGGTCTGTGACTATCCTCTGAGCCTCGATTTCTATTGATTGCTCAGGACCGCAAGCGAGTACATTATCTGATAGTTTTTATTGTCTTGATATTTGCTATATCCGATTCAGTTGTAGTGTCTTACTTGATTTCTGACACGATGGTACACGGACTAGTATACGTTGGATCTCGTCATGAGAGGTTATTCCTGGCATACCTGGTATATGAGTACATTGCTCGATTTTGTTTTCTGTACTTGTATAGACAATAATTTGGGAGTGGACTGGGCTCCTGCTCTTTAAATCCTGTGTCATGACATGTCATGGTTGGATCCATTATACTACTTGGGGATGGAGAGTTATTAGAGGTTATATGATCAATACCCCTCCTGCATTTCTGTTACAACTTGCATTATAGTTTTACCCTCGCCTAACGTAGGGTAAAGCCTGACCTGTGTTACTACTTGCCACATAGCTTTCCAATGTGGCCGGTCTGATTCTTGTTTTCTTATATTTCCTAACTCATAGTCGGTCAAATGGAAGAGCCTGATCATGTGTCCCAAGCCGATCATATAATGCTCTAATATCTCAGGCACCATTTATGTTTACTTTATACATCAGTTATTATCGTTCTGCTCTATATTCCAGTATTTTATACCCTGACATGATATCCAGATTTACATATTCTGTTTATATTTTAGTCTTGATATTTTATCTTATATTTCATTAAAACTGTCTCTTATAGAATTTGTCAATTCACATGGAACTGCTGTTAGCGTTTGTACTTGCTCATATCCTGACAAGATAACTTTGTTGTATTTTACAGAGGATTCAGATACAGACTGCCCGACCTTCTACGGGTTTGGCGTAGATGCAAATTACCGCTTGGATTTAGTGGAGCCGGTGCCTTTAGAGGACGCACCACCGGTAGGGATGTAGACCAGTAGGTTTGACTGGACTGCGTTCCAGCTTATCATTTTGGCTTGTAGTATATTATTATTTTGGGATATATACATTGTGATATACTCTCTATCTCTGGTTAGACGTTGTGACTTGCATCTATTTCCAACTTTTCTATTTCTATCATATCTTTATTTTTCGTGCGTATCTTTCTTAGATTCATGTGATTGAGTTATATATATATATATATATATATTTATATATATTCCTCCGTACGAAGATGACAGGTACATATATATATATATATATATATATATATATATATATATATATATATATATATATTGTTGAAGTTAGATTTTATGGACGACCTATACAGCGTTCTACCGCCGACACTGCGGCATAGGCTGGACGTGTGGAATCTGCCATCCCGATTGTCATTTAGTAATTTTTTTTGAATAGTTTATATTTAATTTTCTATAATCATAGGAGTTGTGACTAAGCCCACAGGTGAGTTAAGACCATCTTGTTGTCACATGACCTCTAGATAGGGTAATTATGCATTTTATAGTTATAATATATTTTATTGTGATTTTTGGACATTTTTACATATTTTTAAGTATTTATTATTTGAAGATTTATATTTATGAATGACTTTCGTAATTTATTTTGAGACTATTTGGGATTATTTTGTGACCTATTATTTTTATTTAGGTTCTAGGAGGTTAGAAATATTTTCTATAAATTTTTAGAATTTTTCTGAAATTTTTAGGAATTTATTTGAAGTTATTTGGAGTTAATTTAATTTTTAAAACATTTTCTAAATTTATTAAAACAATCAGCGTCCAGTCAGCAAGGCTGTCCCACCCGTCAGCCACCCGCTGAAAGCGGGCGGGCCCAGCTGTCAGCGGCTATGGCTGCTGACTCAGCCCCACAATTGTGAGTCGGCCTAAGTGAAGCCGGCTGGCCGGCTGGCCATCTGGCCGTTGGCCTTAATTGCGGAGCCGTTAGATGGCCGCCACGTGGCGAGCCATGCTGCGTACAAACCGACTCAACTGAACCTTTTATATATATATATATATATATATATATATATATATATATATATATATATATATATATATATATATATATATATATATATATATTTTAGTTCTTTAAAATAAAACCCTAGTTCTTTTGTTAGCCGACTTTGTGGAGTTTGATTCCGGTGATCCCCCGACTTCCCAAAGCGTTTTCCGCCAACTCCGACGTGCTTTTCGTGCGCCATTTTTTTGTTGGATTCGTATTGAGGTCACCTCTCTAAATATGTAACTTATTTTTGTAATTTCTGAACCTAAATTTCTGAAAAATTCGTAGAGTGTCAGTTGACCGAAACTTAACACGTTTCGGTGTTTTCGAGATTCCGAGAGAACCAGAAATTGAAATCATGAACCGTTTGAAGTTTCGAAAAGCTAACATAGAGCTCTACGACATATATTTTTTCCACAAATTATTTCATTCATTTAGTATTTTAGTTTTTCTGTTGAACTCAGAATTGATCTGTTGATCACTGTTTTGGTCACGATTAGCCATAACGACAATATCTTTTGACCAAAGCATGATTTTGTGGCATGGTCGATTCTAGCACACTCGTGACATTGAAATCTACCAAGGTAAACTTTCAAAATCTAGATTTCACAACGTTTGACTAAAAAGTCAATGGCACGTCTCGATTTGTATGCTATGGTTTCCAAAATTGAGAAACACGACTTTTGATGGCCAAACTTGCATGTTTAGATTATATTCAGATTATTATTAGGTTAAATTAGGTTTTTAAGTGAATTATTATAGAATTAATTATTATTAGATTAGTAACCCAACTAGCCACTATTTAGAAGTAGAAAATTAGAATTGATTTGTGGTTTTCGTGCACGGTTCGTGGTACGATATGTGTTATAGGTTGACAGCTTCTAGATCGACATTTCCTTCATCCTCTACTTGTGGCTACGGTTTGTGCAAGGATTCAGGCAAGTACAGTATTGCATTTATATTTTAGTTCATTATAATATTTACTCTATAGTTTTCTTGTTTGATATCCCGTTGAGTCATTGCTTGATATTCCATTGAGACACGATTGTGACAATGTAGTTATCGTATCCTTCTTAGTGTATCATTGACCGTTATTGATTGTTAGAGAGTCGGAAGGGGAAATACTCGGTAAATACGTGAACAAACCCAATTTCTGTTACCGAATGATAGCTAAGTCATACACACCCACGTATGAGTTAGCCGTACCAATTACTGAATGATAGCCATCGTATGATGTGCCGTATTAGCCCAGCCGTTCACGTATTAGAAGGTATTTCATACACACATAGTGGTTCATATCTTTTCCTTTATGTAGTCTATTATCTTCTTAAGTTCACACATTGCCAGTTCATATCTTGTTAGATCACGTCTGGTTAGTTTACCTTTTGCCACTTTATATCTCAGTAGTTCATATCTTGCTAGTGCTAGTTCATATCCTGATAGTTCTTGTCTTGCTAGTTCTTTATATATTCTTTACCTTTATGGCTTCTCGCTTGTTTAACTTATTTTGGACTAACAACATTAATTGCAGTATGGTTGTACTCTGCTCCTTTCCTGACTGGATCGTTGTTATAGGTGAGGGCGGATATCTCTAGCACTTCATGTTATGGACTAGCAGTGGGTAGAGCTGACGTCGTTGGTACCGACACTCAGGAGCCATGATCGATCTCTGGAGGGATCTAGACTTACCTTTATGCATGCTTTAGTTTACTTTCTTAGATGGACCAGATTTGTTCCCGGATGGATCTTATTTTATTGTTCTGGATTTTAGTCTCTTTGTCATTGGTTTGGATATTACTATTTCATTATCTATCATACTCTTATTTCCTTAGTATGCGTCCTTGCTGAGTATAATTTATGTTTGTGTTCTATTGTATCTGTGGAGGATGTATTGTGTGTACTAGACAGCGCTCTACCACCGATACCGCTACGTAGGCTGGGATTGGACACGAACTCGTACTCGGTTATCCGGGAGCGGGTCATGATAGGACGTACCCACGTGCTCGTGCCCCTAAATAGGGTGCAGGTCGTGACACATTTTTGTGGTGGCCCATGCAGGTCCATATTACAACTAGTGCAATCTCGTAATGGTACTCGACTTATAGTACTAATTACGAGCCTGCAGTTAGGATATAGGTTCTAGGTTATGATAGGAGTTACTCAGTCACATTTTAGGAAAATTTTTGATCTTTTTATTATCATGATAACTCTTCTTGCATTTCAATTTAATTGTTCTTCTTTGATAATATCTAATCTTGTGCCATATTGATCTTTTGCTCGAATCTGTCTCCAGGATGACAATGACTCGAGCTCAGGCCGCTGGATCCGGTGCAGTACCGGAGAGGTCCGATCCGTCGCGACCTATTCCTCCGGATTCGAGTATGGCAGTCCAGGAGGCTGGCCGTACAGTTTCTACCATCCAAGTGGCAGAGGTAGCAGCACCTGGAGGTTCTCCGCAGCAGGTTCAGAGGCCTAGTATCATCGTACCTAAGACTCTTCTGCCTCTACATGTACTGTCGATAGACGCTATACATATGTTCGTACTTCACCAGCAGATGATGGAGGCGCAACGAGCACAGGCTGAGGCGTCGCAGCGTCAGCCAGAGGCTTTGAGGCAGAGCATGGAGAATGCTCATCAGTTGGATATGGCAACAGTCGAGAAGGTGGTTGCGGCTCCGGTTCAGGGCGCTCCGGCCCAGGAGCTGCATCAGCAGCAGTCGAGGCCTGGTACAGTGCTGGACTTCAAGAAGATGGTCCCTCGAGAGTTCAAGGGAACCGAGGGCATCCTTTATGCCGATGATTGGCTAGAGGACATGGAGAGGAGCCTGGAGCTGGCGGAGATCCCGAAGAGGCTGTGGGTATCAACAGCGACGAGCAAGTTCTTCGATATTACGTTGACCTGATACCGCATAGACCCTCGTGCATCTGTTAGAGGGCTGACTTGGGAGAACATTCGGAGGCTAGTAAAGGAGAAGTTCTATCCTGATGTAGCTCTCAGCGCATTGGAGGGCCAGTTTGCAGGGCTGATCCAGGGGAACTCGTCGGTGGACGAGTGCGCGACGGAGTTCTTTTGTCTGAGCCGATTCGCCCAAGGGATGGTTCGAGATAAAGGAGAGAAGGCCCACAAGTTCAGGAGGTAGTGGTTCCTCCCCTTGTCTCTGGGAGGCAATGGTTCCTCCCCTTGTCTCTGGGCCTATTGGCCTACCAGATCTGACTGCTGCTGAGTTGGATCCTCCATAATCGTCACCTCAGGCCGTCGGGTGGACTGACCCTGCTGAAGGTGGGTACAAGAGTCAACATAAGAGGCTGCTACGGTGTCTGCTATCCAGGCACTCTGGTACCTTAAAGGACATCTTCCGGCTGTACAACACGTCCACTGGAGAGATTCATCTCTTTGTCCAAAGATTGAGGACATGATTAGATAGGAATAGGGTCAAACGAGATGCAATTTTAAAGACCAAAATTTTTAGTATAAGTGTGGAAATAAGAAAGATAATCAGGCATGTGAATGAGATTCTAATGTCTAATCCTATTGCAGGCTCGCTTGGCACAATAATGTAACCAAAATAATTTATTTCATGACCTGCATGAGCCACCACAAAAACTATGTCACACCCCAGTCCCAAAATACTCGGGATCGAGACACGTAACAAGGCCAACAGAGACATATTCGAGAATTTCTCCCAATTTAATGGCATCCTCGATTACGTACTAAGCTGTATCTAAACAATATCATAGTCATAGGCATGCTAAATCTCATCTACAGAATAAATAAATAAACTAGTCTGGATACGAATAAGTTATGTAATCAGAAATTAAGTCATACAGATCCATAAAGAGTATGTGAAGTAGGTGGTGACAAATCCACTAATCAAATGTCTCAAAATAAAGTACTAAAAGAAAATACATAAAGAAAGTGCTGAAAGTAAGATAACTATACCCAAACTCCAAATGAAAACTGCATCCAAGATGGTATCGTACCCAAGATCAGATGTGCTCTCCTGAAAATATCTCCTCAACCTCGACTCCAGCGTCAGGTCCTGGTCCGTACGTCTCCGGATACTCCTGCTCGTCTAAACTTGAAAGGAGACCAGGTCCTCAGCAGGATACAACAAGATACATAATATATATGCCACTACGATACAATATAAGAAAATCATGAGGGGTGTTCTAAGGACTATGTGTAAATGCAATAAGAACAATTTTCGACGAATGGAGCTCTCCGAACCTGAGATCATCACGCAGTGGGGCTCGTTCGAACCGCCGACTATCAACAACATGTACCAATAGCAGCCCTCCGTCTAGTAACTGTCCTCCCTACCCATTGTATCTAGAGCGGGTCGACTCCTCGACACACACAATCCCCAGTACATGGTCTAATATGTAATAATGAAATCATCTAGCATGAACTACACCGTCGCATAACCCGACCGTACTGATGATCAATCGAATGCAGGGGTACATGTCATATATGTATCTCTGTATCACATCTCCGTATCCAAGCATGTGTCAGGGTCCAGCAAGATACTAGTGTATCCACTCTGCAGTACATGGGTAGTCTCTAATGTACTAGGCTAACAAGTAACGACCAACGTATCTTGTTGGTTGCACTAGAGTCATACTCGGACGTGCAATTGTAAAACAGTAATAGAAAATAGCAAGACAAGAAATGTAATGAAAATAAATGACATAGTGGCAAGGTATACTTGCCTGGATCCGGAAGCCGAGTATGCGAATCAGGTACCGAGCCCGAGTCCAAAGTGTCCAAGTGCCCTAGAGATTAATTAGGATTTAAATTAATTATCTCGAGCTAGCAATTTATTTATCAACTAAACATATACTTACATCTCATCAAAGAGAAGGAAAAATATTACTATGACTACACCAAAGGTTAGTAGCCCTATCTGCTAAACAATTCTATCCAACCACTCCCCGCCATGTTGCTATAGGCTATGGTCATTATTGATGGTGAAATATTTGGGTTGATGGCAAAAGTACGTTAGGTTTAAACCAACATATATTAAGTTAGGCAAAAAGAACTATAAAATCTTTACAAACCACACAACCCATGGGCTTTGAACTGGGAACCTCCCATATGTAACCCTACCGCTCAACCAGGTGGGCTAAGGATCACAAGCAATTTTTTATGGATAGTTTCTATTAGTATTACTTGTATTGTCAAGTAGTCTTCCCCAATCTATCCTACCATTCTTCTTCTTGGTTAATGGCTTACTGCCAACCCCATGCTATGTTGCACAGCCTCTCCAGCTATCAAGAGCCACTGTCCTTACCTACGCTCCATTAGCTCCATACCCCCACATAGGTGAATAATTTCTCAACTTCCCTTCTACACTCCTCATCCTCACAACCATGCAAGCAAAGTAAGGCAACAACAGGATACATACCAACCATACACTATGGCCACAAGTACACGTGCCCTTCCTGTGTTCGCAGTACCCCTCCACAACATACCCATTGCATGGGACACACCAAATAGAGGATAGGTTCCTCTACTAAGTAATACACACAGTTCATTCTCTTGTTTCCCTTCCCCTGTTACTCGGCCGCACATGTGTGCTAAACACCCACACACATTCTATATGTGTAAACTGCTCTTCTCCTAACAATTTCTCTCTTCTATATATATTTTTTATTCATATATAATCGGACTACTCTGTTCAAATCCTTAAGACTTCTCCACAAGTCCAATTACAATTGGAATTTTTAACCCAATCCAACAGAATGTGTGAAGAGGGAGAATCGAGTTTGCGGTCTATTTAGTCACATATCTGACCACGTGGCCCATGCTCTCTCCTTTACATTAAAATGTGGGAAATAAATAGATTATTGCTTCCACACACCAATCTAATTTTAAGGCTTCCGGATTAGTAATGATTGGATTCCAGAGTGTATATATTGACATGCTTGCATATACAAAAATATATATGTAACTCGACACACACGTCACAAGATCATAGAAGGAATAGGAACACCGGGTTTGGGAGGAGACCCTCACCGGGGTGGTTCGAAAGGGTACGCACTGGAACAGCTCCACGAAGCTTCTGCATAGCTCGGCTCGTCGGTCAGTCTTCAGCGCCAACCGTGGCGCTCGAGACCCAATGTGGGAAAGGGCCCGCTACCGGAGACGATGTAGGAGACTGGTGGCCGACTTTGAGCGGCACCGTGAGGTTCAGTTCTCGACGTCAGATCTCTGGAGGTTAGGTAGGGAAAAGGTGGCGACTAGGTTGGCTTTGTTATTGCCGGAGCACAATTTTTCGATGGAAAACTGAGAATATGAAACGATTGTAAAAACAATCTTTCAAATCAACACTTCAAGGAAGGTGATTCTGAATTACAAGAATCTAAAAAGATTTCGTAATCAACAGTAATCGATCGTAGTACTTCTAAAAAGAATATACAATCAGAATTACTGGCAGCAATGAAGAAGGTGACTGACGAAAGATGGAAGAACTCCTGCTGGGGCAAATAATCCCCGTTGCTCAAATCTTTATTCGCCCTACACGAACAGCTTTCAGGAACCAGCAAGTTCGTCGGAGAACTTGGAACACTCCTGCTCTTCTGACTCCTCGGATGGATACGAACTCCCGTGCAAAAGCAACGTTGGTGTCGCGTCTTTCCTCTCTCTCGAAGGCTGCTAGAATTCGCAAGCAAATTCCGATCAGAACAGTGTTAAAGAACACTTCTGAATTTTCTGTTTACTTGTGTTAAAAAACACTTCGTAAACTTTCTTTGGTGGCTTCTCTTACTTATATATCTGTAGCCTTGTGAGAGAGAGGATGCCTTATATAGGCCCTGCAGCAACTGCTCGGTTGCCACAAAGTTAGGGACGTGATAAAAACCACCCCGAACATGTAGCAACCGTCAAGAACGTGCAAACGCGCGTTCTGTTGCAAGTTGCGCCAACTGCACGCACCCTGCGCTCCTTGCACTCCGCGCACTGAGCCACTTGCGCCAACCTACGCCACTGCGCAACCTGCACGACCTGCGCCACCTTGCGCCACTCGCGCAACGTTAGCCACGCGCGCAACTTGCGCAACGTGCGCAACCGACGCAACCGGCGCACCCGGCGCAACCTGTGCGCAACCTGGCGCGCAACCTGGCACGCACCCTGGCGCGTATCCTGGTCGTGCAAACTGTGGCGCGCAACGTGGCAGCGCAAGTGGCTCGCGCAACGAGCGAAACAAAGCGCACTATGCGCCTAGCGACGATGCTGACGTGCTAAGTGCAAAGTGCGCCAACAAAATGCCAAATTACGTCTCATGAGCCCATGAGCCCGAGTCCGAGTCTGAGTCGCTAAGCCCCTACGGGGCTTAGCTCCCATGAAAATAAATTTTCCAAGAGCAAAAAACATGAATGCTTTCTATTGTTGATTTAGCCTTTTTTCCATTAGAAAAATAACTCCACATGGCACACCCATGTGCACCTCCACACCACATGTGCATCTCTAAACTAGCAAAGCTAATAGATAGAGATATAACTCCTTTGGTCCAGCCGATGTGGGACTAAAATTCACTTTGTAAAAGACCAAAACCCAACAATCTCCCACATATCTCTATATATGAGTATAAGTGTTCCCCACAGTAACTGTCTATCATGCATTAGGAGAGATGTTGCTGACGACTTGAATCTTCCCGTATGGTTCAAACAACAGACTATAATACAATAATGGACTAAGCCTTGAATTCTGCATCATAGCTGAAATTCTTTCGACTCACATAATGTAGTTACATGTGCTTCTGGCTACACATTAAAGGCCCTGTGCCAGCCTGGTTTCAGTATATAATTTTGGGCGTCTACAAGTTTACCCTCAAGAGACGGCCTGATATCTCTTTGTCCATACACTATAGGTGAGTTCATTATAAAGAGACATGGCATGAAGCGCTTTGCACTTCCCTTGCGGTGCTACGCCGCTATGACATGGCTTAAAGCCGAGGCCTCACCCCGTACCAGAAACCTTATCGTAGTGTCATACTACTGTAGCATGAGGCAACCGTCTCTTTGTAGTGCCAAACTACCCAGTATGAAGCCTTAGGCTCCTTTGCGGTGTTACGTCGCAACGACATGGCTTGCAAGGCCGAGGCTTTATCCCTAACCGGGTACCTCATCGTGGTGTCATGCCACTGTAACATAAGGAACTCCTCCTCTTTGTAGTGCTGACTACACCCCTCTTTATTTTAACATATAGCATTAGGCTAACTGCCTATTTGCGGTGCTACGCCGCTGTGACTTGGCCTGCAAAGCCGAGACTTTATCCTAGTCCTGGACAGCACCCCACATATAGGAACCTCATTGTGAAGTTATCCTACTTAGCATGGAGTTTCACACCTTGTAGTGCTAATTTACCATGCTTCCTGTAAAGCATACCAGGCATTCACTCTGCCTGAGAACTCATTAAGACAATTAAGCTAACATTCCCACAGGAACCGTTTTCCACAGAAAACAACAATAGACGATAGTGGTTATAGGTCCGTAACCTCTCCATGCCCAATAGAACATGTATCCACCGTTCCAGATATTCTTCCGATTAGTGGTCCTACCTTGAACAAAAAGCTGGATGCCTAGTAGATTTCTCTTTGAACTATTAGCATAAAACTTTATGGTAGGAATACAAGAATACAATATCAGAATGCCTTCAAGCCCATTTTACAAGCTGTGTCATCGACCAGCTGGCGCTTGAGGCCCTTGGTGAACGGATCCGCCAGGTTCTCCTGACTCCGAACATCAATCACTGCAATAACACCTCTCTTGATAAGATCATGTACTGCCCTGTGCTTCAACCGCACAGTCTTTTTCTTTTCGTTAAAGAGGTCATTTGATGCCACCGCTGCAGTCTTCTGGTTGTCGCAGTATATTGGTATTGCCGGTATTTGTGTCCCAACCACTGGAAGATCATACATGAGCTCCCGAAGCTATTCTGCTTCCTCGGCTGCGGTATCAAGTGCAAAGAACTCAGATTCCATGGATGAACGCGAGAGCATAGTCTGCTTCTTCGACTTCCACGATATAGCAGCTCCATCCATTGTGAAAATGAATCCACCTGTGGACCTCTCGCTCTCCACCTCTGAGCACCAGCTGGCATCACTGAAGCCTTCCACTTACAACGGATCTCCGCTGTAGTACAATGCGTAAGTCTGAGTCTTCTTTTGATATCTCATAACCCGTTTCATAGCTTTCCAATGTTCAACACCTGGGTTGCTCGTGAAACGACTCAGCATTCCCACGGCGAAAGCTATGTCAGGCCTTGTGGCAGTAGTAGCATACATCAAACTCCCGTTTACGCTTGCATACACCAGCTGCCTGACGCTTTCCCCTGAATTAGGCTTCAGCTTCAGATCACACCTGTACGACGTATCGATCCCTAGAAGATCTCGATACCCATAACGAGTGATCATTTTCTTAATATAATGAGACTGTGACAGCGCTATTCTAGTGTCTGTCCGGATGATCTTAATCCCTAAGATCACATCAGCTTCTCCCAAGTCCTTCATACTGAACTTGCTCGAGATGAATTTCTTTGTCTCCGTGACACAACTCATATCCGTACCTAGGATAAGCATGTCGTCCACGTACAGACAAACGATCACACCTCTTCCATCAGCGAACTTCGTGTAAACACACTTGTCCGTCTCGCTGACCATGTAGCCATTTAACCTTATTACTTTGTCAAATTTCTTGTGCCACATCTTGGAAGCCTATTTAAGACCGTACAAAGATTTTACCAACTTGCAGACATTTGTCTTCAAGACCCTTGACGACAAATTCCTCTGGCTGTTGCATATAAATCTCTTCGATCAGCTCACCATTTAGGAAAACTGTTTTCACATCCATCTGATGTATCACCATCTTATGTATCGCTGCAAGAGCAATCAACATTCTGATGGTAGTCATCCGGGCTACTGGAGCATACGTGTCAAAGTAGTCAATCCCCTGCTTCTGAGAAAATCCCTTGGCTACCAACCTAGCCTTGAACTTGTCAATAGTTCCGTCTGCTTTTATCTTCTTCTTGAAGATCCATTTGCATCCGATAGGTTTTGCTCCTTCAGGAAGGTCAACCAACACCCAAGTGTTATTTGAGGTGATGGAATCAATTTTATTGTCAATCGCCTCCTTTCAGAAAACTGCGTCTCTGGTCTTCATCGCCTCATCATAGGTAAGCGGATCTGCTTCCACATGATAGGTGACAAAGTCACTTCCAAAGTCCTTCGGCCTCCGCACTCGCTTTGTTGACGGCTCAGCGAGATCTGGTTCAACCGTTGTTTCAACAACAACATCTTCTTGGACCACATCTTCATTGAAGACCTACGAACCCTCATTATTCTCCGGAACATCCGCAAGAACAATATTCTTGTGCCTTGCAAATTTGTCTTCAAAATATTCTGTGTCGTGAGATTCAATGATATGATTTGACTCAATATCAAGAAATCTCTAAGCATCACTCTTCTCGGCATACCCCAAGAAGATCGTCTTAGTAGTCCTTGTCCCAAGCTTCTGAATCTTCAGATCTGGAAGCTTGACATATGCCAGATACCCCCACACTCGAATGACATTCAAGTTAGGTCTGACTTTGAACCAGAGTTCATGAGAAGTATTGTCAGAAGTTGCATGAGGCACCATATTCAGAATAAAAGTGGCCGTCAGTGCTGCTTCTCTCCAGTAGCACTTAGGAAGACCCGCAGTCAACAACATTGAGTTAATCATTTCTGTTAACGTTCTGTTCTTCCTCTCTGCTACTCCATTTGGTTGAGGAGAGTACGGAGCCGTAGTCTTATTGACAATTCTATGTTCTTTGCAGAATGATGCGAATTCATGAGACCTGTACTCTCCACCTCGATCACTTCTTATTTCTTTTGAGTTGTTGTCCAGTCTGCCGCTCAGCTTCGGCTCTGAACTCCTTGAACTTCTTGAATGCTTCATCTTTAGCCTTCATCAAGTAGACGAACGCATACTTTGAGAAGTCATCGATGAAGGTTATGAAATACTTCATCCCGGCCTTTGTAGAGAACTGTTTGAAGTCACAAATATCGGAGTGTACCAACTCCAGAAGATCTGTACTTCGATTAACCCGAGGAAAGGATTTCCTTGTGATCTTTTTTTGAGCACAAACTTCACATTTCTCTACCTTACCCCCACACTTGGAGATAAGTCTTAGACTAGACATTCTGTTTATTCGTTTACAATGAACATATCCTAGCCTATTATGCCACAACTCAAGAGTATAAGCAGAAGGAGTGATTTTATTAATCACATTAATTATATTGGACTGATTTACAAGCTAAATTTTGAACATTCCTTCGGTATAAAAAACTTTCCCGAAATATATTTCCTTGATAGACATCACCATCTGGCCAGCATTAATGTCCATCCTAAGGCCTGCGTTGCAGAGTAGGCCTCCTGAGATCAGGTTCTTGGCGATAGCAGGTACGTACTTCACGCCTTGGAGCGTCAGAGACTTCTCCCAAGTCAGCTTCAACACCACCGTCCCGATCCCGAGCACTTCAGCTTGTGCCTGGTTAGCCATCATAACTACTTCAGAAGTAGGTGTGTAGGTGGTGAACCACTCCTTACTGGAACAGACATGGCAGGAGGCTCCAGTGTCTACCCACCAGTCAGAGTCAGTCCTTACCGCATCAACCTGCGCAATCATAGCAACAACATCAGTGATCATAGATACCTTACTAGGCTCTCCTTGCTCTGATTGCTTGGTCTTTGCTTTGCATTCACTTTTTAAGTGGCCCTTCTTTCCACACTTGAAACAAGGCATCTGAGACTTTGCCTTTTTTCGCTTGAAGGAAGTCCCCTTCACGTTCAGATTGTTAGGGTCCTTCTTCTTGCTGTGGGAACTCGCCTGCTTTTCCCTTGGTTCCTTAGTATGAACCAGATTGGAGTTAGCCAATTGCTTGGACAGTGCGTCCACCTTCTGTTGAGCCCGCATCTGGTCCTCAACATAGATTTCCTACAAGAGATCATCAAGGCTGATCTCAAGCTTCTTCCTATGCATGTTTGCATAGAACTTACTCCACCCAGCGGGGAGCTTTGAGACAATCCCTCAAACAACAAATTTGTCAAGAATGGGCATCGCCTTGTTTTCCAACTTTTGTCGCAGCTTCAGAAATTCTTTTACCTGCGGCAACATGGACTTCTCGTTCTCAAAGAGCCATTTGTGATATTTTTCAACCACAAATATCTTGCTCCTGTCCTTGTCTTCTTCGTACAGTTTCTCCAGAGACTTTCATATGTCTCTGGCAATTGGTTTCTTACTGTAGGATTCTGCTAGGGAATCCTCCATAGCATTCAGGATAAGCAACCTGTAAATGCTATTCTCCCTTCTCCACTTGGCCTGAAGTTTAGTAGCCGCAGTGATTGCGACAGCAGACCCAGTATCTGGAACGGTAGGTTCCTCTTCAAGAAGCACGTGATCAACGTCTCTGAGTTGAAGAGTGAGATAAACCTTCCTCTTCCAGACTTGATAATACTCTTCATCAAAATTTTCTAACTTACAAAAGTCAGTATTGAGGAGTGAAGCATTAACGTTTTCCATCGTAGCAATAAAGCTTTGAGATTGTTATTGCCGGGGCACAATTTTTCGATGGAAAACTGAGAATATAAAACGATTGTAAAAACAATGTTTCAAATCAACACTTCAAGGAAGGTGATTCTGAATTACGAGAATCTAAAAAGATTTCGTAATCAATAGCAATCGATCGTAGTACTTCTAAAAAGAAGATACAATCAGAATTACTGGCAGCAATGAAGAAGGTGACTGGCGAAAGATGGAAGAACTCATGCTGGGGTGAATAATCATCGTTGCTCAAATCTTTATTCGCCCTACACGAACAGCTTCCAGGAACCAGCAAGTTCGTCGGAGAACTTGGAACACTCCTGCTCTTCTGACTCCTCGGATGGACACGAACTCCCGTGCAAAAGCAACGCTGGTGCCGCACATTTCCTCTCTCTCGAAGGCTGTTGGAATTCGCAAGCAAATTCCGATCAGAACAGTGTTAAAGAACACTTCTGAATTCTCTGTTTACTTGTGTTAAAAAACACTTCGTAAACTTTCTGTTGTGGCTTCTCTTAATTGTATTTCTGTAGCCTTGTGAGAGAGAGGATGCCTTATATAGGCCCTGCAGCAACTGCTCGGTTGCCACAAAGTTAGGGACGTGGTAAAAACCATCCCGAACATGTAGCAACCGCCCAGAACGTGCAAACGCACGTTCTGCTGCAAGTTGCGCCAACTGCGCGCACCCTGCGCTCCTTGCACTCTGTACACTTAGCCACTTGTGCCAACCTGCGCCACTGTGCGCACTGCGCTACTGCGTAACCTGCGCGACCTACGCCACCTTGTGCCACTTGCACAATTTGTGCAACGTACGCAACGTGCGCAACCGGCGCAACCGACGCACCCGGCACAACCTGTGCGCAACCTAGCGTGCAACCTGGCACGCACCGTGGCGCGTACCCTGGTCGCGCAAAAGGAGGGCGCAATGTGGTAGCGCAAGTGGCTCGCGCAACGAGCGCAACTAAGGCGCACTATACGCCTAGCGACGATGTTGACGTGCTAAGTGCAAAGTACACCAACAAAATGCCACATTACACCTCATGAGCCCATGAGTCCGAGTCCGAGTCCGAGTCCGAGTCCGAGTCGCTAAGCTCCTATGGGGCTTAGCTTCCATGGAAATAAATTTTCCAAGAGCAAAAAGCATGAATGCTTTCTATTGTTGATTTAGCATTTTTCCCATTAGAAAAATAACCCCACATGGCACACCCATGTGCACCTCCACACCACATGTGCATCTCTAAACTAGCAAAGCCAATATATAGAGATACAACTCCTTTGGTCTAGCCGATGTGGGACTAAAATTCACTTTGTAAAAGACCAAATCCCACCAGGCTTCCTAGGGTTTTTCAGGCGAATAAGAATGAATAGGTCTGGTATATGAAGAAGAAGTGAGGAGAGAACGTTGCCAAGAGCCAGCTGGAGAGTAGGGGCCGTGCAGCGTGGCCTGCAGCCTCTGTGCGATGCAGAGCGAGGCACAGACCCTCGCGTTCAAAGATGAACAGTGATAACCGTTAGATTCACATAATAGGGTTTGGGTCAAGTTATCGGGTTTCCCGCCCGCACGAAGAGTTTTTCAACCATTAAGTTTAGGTCGGGTGCGGGTTCAGGTTTGGGTTTACTATTGCCGCCCGACCGGGACCCGCTAGCTTAAGTGTTTGGTGGGTTTCCAAACTCTATGGGCCAGGTAAATGACCCCGTAACTTCGGGAGAAGGGGTGCTCTCCTATCTTTTGATTAGGAAAGCGGCACATACCAGGGGGTAGCGACTGTTTATTAAAAACACAGGAGTCTGCTAAGTGGTAACACGATGTATAGAGTCTGACACCTGCCCGGTGTTGGAAGGGCGGAAGGAGAATTGTGATAAGCTTTGAATGGAAGTCCCAGTAAACGGAGACAGTAACTCTAATTGTCCTAAGGTAGCGAAATTCCTTGTCGCATAAGTAGCGACCTGCACGAATGGTGTAACAACTGCCCCGCTGTCTCCGACATGGACCTGATGAAATTGAAATAGGCTGGGCATTTTAAGAAAAAGGAAGGGAAAATAATTTGTTGGCTTATTGGGTTATATATATGTATATTTATATATACTCTAGATGATCTAGCCCGACGAGCGCTCGCGTAGGATCCCGGAGTAGCACCTACGGGGAAAAAAGGGTCGACTGGTACCGAGACGGGCGGAGGGTGGACCACTGTCTAATGACGAGGAGGATAGAACCGGGCGATCCCTGCATGTGAGAGGAGCGCACGTGGAACAGAGAATGAAGACAGGCGTGAAGGGCATCGGGAGGACGTCCGGAGAACAGTTACAGACAGAGGAAGCAAACCCAGAGGACACATGACCGGAGGCACTGGGTCAACAAATACCTTTGTCTGAACATATGGCACATGCCCGGGTAGGGAAGGATGGAGTGCGACGCCCTATAGCGTCGAGGAAAGCAACCACAAGCATCACAGGTTAATAGCAGATCATGGGCCGATTTGTGACGCTCAAATTTGGCACAAAGTGAAGGACAGATGAAATTTGTGGAGCCAAATAAGGTAGACAATGGCAAATGTGCAGTATTCATGGAAGAAGACATCAGGAAGATGGCAGAATATTGGTGCAATACTGTTGTATTGTACGTACTGGGAAACCGGCCTTTCTTCGGACAAATTCGCACATATGCCAATAAGGTACGAAAGCCTAAAGGTAACATAGAGTTTTTTGCGAGGGACAATGGATTCTGCTACGTGCGATTTGATATGAAGGAAGACATGGATAAAATATTGTAAGGAGGGCCTTGGACATTCGACGGGCAACTGATTATCATGAAGGCTTGGACATTGGACTCTAAATGCGAACTTGAAGTGATCCACTCGATTCCTATTTGGATTCGACTACAAGAACTACCCATTAATTACTGGAGTATCCCCATGATTACTAAACTGGCTAGTATGATGGGAAAGCCAATAAGAGTCGATGAAGCGACTACGTACAGAACTATACTAGGGTTTGCGAATATATTTGTAGAGATCAGTGCAGATGCAGACCTGCCCTATATGTTGGAATATGAAATTTCATCGGGAAAGGTGTTCACCCAATGTGTCGAATATGAATGGGTACCTCCGATCTGTCACCTATGTCAGTATTTCGGACACTCGCCAAAGGAGTGCTCGATTGGCGGGATGATAGATGGTACGATGGACTGATGCAAGGAGACTCATAGGGGAACTAGTGCTGCAACTCCGACTATTACCATGATAAGGCCTGGTACGACTACAGAAACTGTCAATCTGCAACACATAGATCTTGAGATTGATATCGGATTGGATAGGGTGGCTACAGTGGAACAAACTAGAGGGGGACGCTTTCGGTTTCGGAAGGACTCACGAATGTGGAGGAGGCGACTAACTCTATAGTCCTCTTCCGTGCATAAGGTCCACCAGAGGTCAAGTGGTCCACGTATTCCCTATATTAATATTTCTCTTATTCTCAAATAGAGGCAGGTGCAAACTTTTCTTCGGAGCAGCTTATGGGCATAATGATCGTCGTGGTAGAGAAAGTCTATAGCATGATCTCATTCGAATTATAGCCTTGGCAGATATACGACATAATCTGCCCATTATAGTCATGGGGGACTTCAATGCGATTCGATTTCAGCATGAAAAAGTAGGAGGAAGGGTGTGATGGAACTGGGGATTTTTATGACCCTTTATTTGGTGTGCGTATTGATCGATAGAAAGTAATACGTGTTCTAACCCTTCATAGGCGAAAACTAGGGTTCACGAATTATACCTGCGGCAAAAAGAAGACAAGTAATTCCTGGTAATCTTGAGCGGACGACCCTAAGATCTTCTGTACGTATTCCTTCCTCGAGTTGGACGTCGTGTGGGCGACGATCTCCCAACCTTTTCTTCTCATTGGCAGCCCTCTCTTTCTCTGCTTACGTGAATCACGAATTTAGAGAAAGTTTCAGATTTCTCATCAGTAATCTGGCGGCTAGAGAATAGAGGATATATATAGGCTACGACAGGGACCATGAGGAGAAATTAGGGTTAGGCCTCCTAACTAATCTGGATATCCCGTGTTCAGCCCGAACACACAATCCAGGCCCATTAACAATAGCTCGGTCCACCAATGAGCTATTGTTGCACGACATCCCTAATCCCAAATTATGTTTATGGGCTCTTTTTATTATATGCTCGTTTGGCTCTCCATGTTAAGATATCGTATGTCCGTCGATCAAATTAAGTTACTGACAACGATATTGATTCGACATCTTTTATCCTTAAGTAGTACCACTCAACTTTATTTGTCATGTCGGATATAATCCACCTGCAGGGTTTACATGACAATCCTTATGAGCTCCTTAAGGGGATATCATCAACCCGAAGTATCGAGGTATGAATTCCATTTATAATCAACAGCCCATCATACATATAATATTATTACCCAATTCATAGAGGTTGTTGATCCATAATGAATCTCACACTTTTATAAGTCAAAGTAATGCACACTGCATATACATGTCCGTTATTATATCCGGATTAAGAGCACAAGCATCCATAATAACAGAGGTGTTTGTTCTCTTATGTAGTCAGTACAAAAAGAACAACCTCAAGTAGTCCTCTTCAATACACACAAAGTGTACTAGTGTAAACCTATAGTCAAGATAGACTAATACAATATTACACTACAACATTTCCAATAGATTGTCCAAGTCCATCTAGGTTGTGAACTATTTATATACTCTATAGGGAACTGATAATATGATCTTCTGTGTGACACCACACACCATATTATCTACAATATAGAATATCAGACATTTGTATTAACACTTGCAACAAATATAATATGCAAACATTTTCCTATATGATTCTCATTCAATTAAGGAAATAAGGTTACTACAAAAGTGATACTTTTAGTATATAACCCTAACAGGGTGGTCCCCGACTATGTTCTACAAGACTTCCAGAAATGTTGCATGAAATCTAGCCTTCAGTTTTTGGAGCGAACTGGACACCTGTGGACATGGTATAACAAGGCGGTGAGAAATTGGGTTGCGTGTCAATTGGACCGTGCCCTAGAAAACCCATGTGGTTCACTACTTTTTCGCCTGTAAAGGCGGACGGGCTTCTGGCAGTTACATTGGATCATTCACCAATTTGTGTTCGTCTAGTAGCGCCCCTTCTCCAACAGGTTCGGCCATTCAGATATAATAACAAATGGTCGAAGGTAGAAGGATATTACAATACAGTTGCAGCTGGTCTTCAGAATGACGCCCAAGGAAACCCCCAATTTTGGCTTGTGTCCACTCTGAAGCAGGTTAAAGCTAGGCTCAAAGCCTGGGTTAGAAACACTCCATCGCGTAAGCTGGCGGACGCGAAATCTGACTTACGGAGGGCCCAAGCGGCGCTAAATGGGGACATACTAAATTTGATACTTGCTGTTGTCATGATTGACATGAACAGGGAGGTGAGCCAACTTTGTCTATCTGACTGAAAATCTGAGTCTGTATACCCTAAGGGAACTAAACTAGCTGCCTGGTAAACTAGCATATACTCTTTAGTCCTTTTCAGGTAATTCAAAATATTTTTTACGACAGTCCCGTGCTCTTGTCCTAGGTTAGACTGATATCTGCTGACCATGCCTACGGCAAAGCAGATGTCTGGTCTCGTACATAGCATTGCATACATTAAGCTTCCTACTGCTGAAGCATAAGTAACTGCCTTCATGTTCTCTATCTCTTTAGGTGTCCTCGGACACTGCTCCTTTGATAGAGCAATTTCATGTCTAAAAGGTAAGAAACCTTTCTTAGAATTTTGCATACTAAAACGAGTTAGTACAATATCGATATAGGAAGCTTGGGATAAGCCCAACATCCTTTTCTTGCGATCGCGTAGAACTTTGATCCCAAGGATGTGACCTACTTCTTCCAAGTCCTTCATATCAAACTGTTTGGATAACCATACCCTTACATCAGATAACACCTTCATATTGTTTCCAATGAACAAGATGTCATCCACATAAAGTACTAGGAACACCACCACGTTTTTGTCACACTTTCTGTATACACATGACTCATCCTGACATTGATTAAATCCATAGAATTTTATCACCTGATCAAAACAATGTTCCAAGATCTGAAAGCTTGCTTAAGTCCATAAATAAACTTTTTGAGCTTACAAATAAGATGCTCCTGGCCCTTTTCAATGAACATGTCTGGTTTCTTCATATAGATGTCTTCCTCAAGACATCCATTAAGGAAAGCTGTCTTGACATCCATTTGCCAAATCTCATAATCGAGATGAGCTGCAATAGATAAAAGAATCCGAATAGACTTAAGCACGGCTACAAGAGAAAAGGTTTTCTCATAATCAATACCCTCTCTTTGAGTAAAACCTTTTGCTACAAGCCGAGCTTTAAAGGTTTCAACCTTACCGTCTGATCCTCTTTTTTTTCTTATAGACCCACTTGCATCCAATGGCTTTTACACCAACGGGTAGTTCTACAAGCTTCCAGACCTGATTAGAATCCATAGATTCTATTTCAGATATTATTGTTTTTTTGCCAAGACTCTGCATCTTTATCTTGGAGTGCTTCATTGAAGGTACATGGATCATAATCTTGTTCCTCAGGGACGAAGTCTGACGACTCTCCCAAGAACATATATCTATCAGGTTGTATCACAACCCTCCTACTACGACGAGGCACTATCGGTTGTGGTGTAACATTTATGACACGTTGTGCAGTTATTTGTGGTTTATCCTATTATACTGTTGGTACTGAAGTACTTGGTGTCTCACGTCTCAGTTCTTCTAGAACAACTCTACTTGTGGGTTTATGGTTCATCACATAGTCTTCCTCTAAGAATCAGGCATTGGTGCTAACAATGTCCTTCTGATCCTTAGGATTATAAAATAAACCTCATTTTGTTCCTCTTGGATAGCCTACAAACAAGCGTACTTTTGTACGAGATTCTAACTTATCTGCTTTTCTATTTAGCACATGTGCTAGACTATCCCAAATGCGAACATGTCTCAGACTAGGTTTATGCCCAATCCACAGCTCCGTGGGAGTAAGAGGTACTGACTTAGAAGGAACCAAGTTCAAAATATAAGCTACAGTCTCTAAGGCATATCCCCAAAACGAATCTGGCAAATTCGAATAACTCATCATTGATCTAACCATCTCCATAAGAGTTCTATTCCTTCTTTCGGCTACACCATTCTGCTGGGGCATTCCAGGTGCAGTCAATTGGGATACAATCCCAGCCTATGATAAATAATCCCTAAACTCTCCAAAGCGGTACTCGCCACCACGATATCATCGTAATAACTGGATACATTTTCCATGACATTTCCCCATTTCAGCCTTGTACTCTTTGAATTTTTTAAAGCACTCAGACTTACGGCGTATCAAATAAATGTATCCATACCTTGAATAATCGTCAATAAATGTGACAAAATATTCAAAGCCACCTCTAGCTTGGATAGTCATAGGTCCACAGAAATCAGAATGAACCAATTCCAACACATCTTTGGCCCTATACCCCTTTGCCTAAAAGGCCTTTTGGTCATTTTACCTTTCAAGCAGGATTCACAGACTGGCAGTGCCTCCACTTCCAATGAACTCAATGGTCCATCTTCAACCAGTCTTTGAATCTTTCTTAGGTTAATATGCCCCAATCGCAAGTGCCAAAGATATTTTTGGTTCATACAAGAAGGTTCTTTTCTCTTATTTAAGTTAGATGACATATTATTCATTTCCATAAGTTGTATTGTGGGCGAAATAGGATTAATGACATACAAATTATCAACCAATGCACCAGAACAGATAAAATATTTATTCTTTCTAATAACAATATTGTCATTAAAATAAACTGAATATCTATCCTTAACTAACATAGAAACAGAAACTAAATTCCTTCTAAGTGAAGGTACATAAATACAATCTCTCAATGTCAAAGACTTATTTCTACCAAAAGATAAAGTAACATCTCCTAATGCAACGACCGATACTTTTGTAGCATCACCCATGAACAAGCATATCTCTCCATCACTGAAACGTCTAGTTTTCTTGAACCCTTGTAATGTATTGCAGACATGATTAGTGGCTCCTGTATTTACACACCAGGTGTCGGTAGATAATACCGCTAAAAATGTTTTAACTACTAGTAAATGAGATATACCTTCTTTATTCCCTTGTTTGAGAAGTGGACAATTAGTCTTCCAATGTCCTGACCCTTTGTACTTGAAATATTTGCCTTTCGGCTTTTTCACCGTGCCTTGAGGTCCTATGCCCTTTTTTGCTGAGTTTGCCTGTTTCTGAATGTTATTCTTCTTCTTACCGCCTTTTGGCTTAGAAGTAGAAGCCTTTTCAGAAACAAAAACATTACCACTCTACCTAAAGAGAGATTCAGCATCCTGTAGCTCTTTTGTAAGTTCTGCCAAACTTTACAACCTTTTGTTCATGTTGTAATTAAGGCAGAAATTGTCAAAACTTTTAGGCAGAGTTTCGAGAATGATATCAACCTGGGATTCTCCATCGATTTCAGCTCCAAGGATCTCCATCTCATTCAGATGACCCATCATCTTGAGAACATGATCCCTTACTGGTATACCCTCAGCCATTTTTGTATTCATCAAACATTTCATAGCAAACTGCCAAGCTGCTCTACTCTAATGTCCGAAGAGTTCCTTGAGGTTATACATCATGTCATAAGCAGTGGCTATGGCCTAATGCTGATGTTGTAGTACATTTGACATAGATGCCAGAATGTAACACCGCGCCATCTTATCTGCCTTTTTCCACTTCTTGTAAGCCTCTTTGACCTTTTTATCAGAGTTAGTATCAGGCTTAGGTGGGCATTCCACAACAAGTACATATTTGTACTCCTCAGCAGTCAGAACAATGTCCAAATTACGTTTCCAGTCAATATAATTAGGTCCAGTAAGTTTATTTTCTTTAAGAATCACCATAAGTGGACTGAAAAAACCTATTTTTTTGAAATCCTGAGAATCACATAAATAAAATTATATAGGGCAAAAAAAACTTTTTGAATTAACTAAATATTGATTCCCTCAAAACAAAAATAAGAAATTCACCAACACCTTGAACACCATGAATTTAGCATGCCACGATACTGTGGACGTATACAAATTCAACTTTGTTCAAGTAGGTTTTTCTTATTAATTTTACTATCATGTCAACATAACTTTGTGACAAATAAAATTAATATGCTGGTCTTGCTCTGGTCATACAAATAATAGCAGTGACTCCGATGGGGAGGATACCATTATTTGTATCCAAGTGTATACCATTACTTAATACGAAGTCCATTATCTTGTAATAAGTTCCTTCAGGTGGAGAAGTGAACACATACTAGGTAACTTTCTACAATTATTCCTAAGGAAGTTTGTACTAGTGATCCATAATTATACTCATTCGATATGGAGGAAAGCACTAAAGCCAACACGCAAGTATAATTACATCACCTACAAACCACTAATGGAGACCATAGGATTTATACTAAATAAATATCCTCTCCCACTTAGTTATTTAACAATGAGGGTTTTTGTACTAGTTGATATTATGTCCATGTTGTCCATTATTAATGAAGGCTTAGTTTTTCAAAAAAACAATCACACAATAATAAACATGCATAATCAGAAAAAGCAAAATAACAAAAATAAGATAAAATATCCAACTTATGGTCATCTTTGCTGCTCCGTCCTCAACTATCCGAATCCAAAATCTGTCGCTGTGCAGATCTTTCCGGTCAGGCCACGGGGTTCGGGGCAGTACCCCAATTTTTTTTAAGATTTTGGCTATCGATTCCTTCATCGAGAATCATCTATCTGCCTCTGGACTGCTTAAAACCAGCATCTCATCCGGCGTCAGAAACAGCCACTACCGCCATTACGATTGATCAAAAAAATTAAAATTACATCAATCCTATGCCTCCCGAAGGAGTTCACACATAATCTAGGATGAAAAATTAAAATAATAAGCACGATCAACCCTCATGATTTTAATTACATCCACAGCAACAACAATATCTATGACATGTCCGTGGTTTAAACAACACAATCAAAAACATGCATTGGACCATAATAGTTGGATCTAAGATGCCTGCAAAACCGAGTTAGAATAGATCTACATCTACCGACTATTATACAGCACAGGTTTTATTGGACAACATGGACGTATCAATCAATACGTAGATCCAAAGTGGCTCTGATACCAATTGATAGAATTGGAGATTTCCACGACCCTTTCTTTGGTGTGCGTATTGATCGATAGAAAGTTAAATAGATCTAATAGTGTTCTAAAGGCGGAAACTAGGGTTCATGAATTATACATGTGGCGGAAAGGACACAAGTAATTCCTGGCAATATCAAGCGGACGATCCCAAGATCTTCTGCACGTATTCCTTCCTCGAGATGGACGTCGTGTGGGCGACAATCTCTCAACCTTTTCTTCTCCTTGGCAGCCCTCTCTTTCTCTCCTTACATGAATCACGAATTTAGAGAAAGTTTCATATTTCTTATCAGTAATCTGGCGACCAGAGAATAGAGGATATATATAGGCTACGACAGGGACCATAAGAAAAAAATTAGGGTTAGGCCTCCAAATGGATATGGATATCCCGTGTTCAGCCCGAACACACAATCCTGGCCCATTAACAATAGCTTGGTCCACTAATGAGCTATTGTTGCACTACCACCCTAATCCTAAATTATGTTTGTGGGCTCCTTTTATTATATGCTTATTTGGCTCCCTATGTTAAGATATCGTATGTCCGTCGATCAAATTAAGTTACTGACAACTATATTGATTCGACATCTTCTATCCTTATGTAGTACCGCTCAACTTTATTTTTCATGTCGGATATAATCCACCTGCAGGGTTTACATGACAATCCTTATGAGCTCCTTAAGGGGATATCATCAACCCGATGTATCGGGACATGGATTCCATTTATAATCAACAGCCCATCATACATACAATGTTATTACCCAATTCATATAGGTTGTTGATCCATAATGAATCTCATTCTTTTATGAGTCAAAGTAATGCACACTGCATATACATGTCCGTTATTATATTCGAATTAAGAGAACAAGCATCCATAACAACAGAGGTGTTTGTTCTCTTATGTAGTCAGTACAAAGAGAACAACCTCATGTGGTCCTGTTCAATACACACAAAGTGTACTAGTATAAAACTATAGTCAAGATAGAATAATACCATATTACACTACAACATTTCCAATAGATTGTCCAAGTCCATCTAGGTTTTGAACTATTTATATACTCTATAGGGAACTGATAATATGATCTTCTGTGTGACACCACAGACCATATTATCTACAATATAGAATATCAGACATTTGCATTAACACTTGCAACAAATACAATATGCAAACATTTGCCCATATGATTCTCATTCAAAATTTAAGGAAATAAGGTTACTACAAAAGTGATGCTTTTAGTATATAACCCTAACAGGGTGGTCCCCGACTATGTCCTACAAGACTTCCAGAAATGTTGCATGAAATCTGGCCTTCAGTTTTTGGAGCGAACTGGACACCTGTGGACATGGTATAACAAGGCGGTGAGAAATTGGGTTACGTGTCAATTAGACCGTGCCCTAGAAAATTGCATGTGGTTCACTACTTTTTCGACTGTAAAGGCGGACGGGCTTCTGGCAGGTACTTTGGATCATTCACCGATTTATGTTCGTCTAGTAGCGCCTCTTCTCCAACAGGTTCGGCCATTCAGATATAATAACAAATGGTCGAAGGTAGAAGGATATTACAACACAGTTGCAGCTGGTCTTCAGAATGACGCCCAAGGAAACCCCCAATTTTGGCTTGTGTCCACTCTGAAGCAAGTTAAAGCCAGGCTCAAAGCCTGGGTTAGAAACACTCCATCGCGTAAGCTGGCGGACACGAAAGCTGACTTATGGAGGGCCCAAGCGGCGCTAAACGGGGACATACTAAATTCGATACTTGCTGCTGTCGTGATTGACATAAACAGGAAGGTGAGCCAACTTCGTATGTTAGAGCAAATCAAGATTGCTCAAAGGACCAAATGCCACAGGTTGTGAGAGGAAGATCGGGCTATGAAGTTCTTTTACGATATGGTGCGGGTGAGGCAACATCAAAACACCATTACTAGACTCATTGATCAGGACGGTCAGGAAATTGTGCACCCAGATGCTATTAAGAGCAAGGCGGTCAGGTACTATACTGTTAAATCAAAATAATTATTTATCTGTGTTTCCTGAAAGAGTTTGCAAGCGAATTGTCACGGCTCACGGGAACCATGGCCTATTAGCGCCGGTCACTATGGAAGAAGTGGAGGCAATTGTAATGAAGGCGGATCCCAACAAAGCTCTGGGGCCAGACGGTTTTGGTAGCAAGTTTTACAAGCTGCATTGGAAGGACATCAAATGGCAGGTTCTGGAAGTTGTAGTTGACTTTTTTACTAACAGGAGATTGCTATGGGAACTAAACCATATGTTTCTCACTCTTATACCCAAGAAAGAAGGTGCTAATTTCCTCGTCGTCTATCGGCCTATAACATGTTGCAATTATCTGTATAAGATAATCACGCACCTGATGTGTAGGCGTATGGAGAATATTATGAAAGAGCTAATCTCGCCTAACCAAGCTTCTTTTGTTAGAGGCTGGGAGATATCACAGAACAACTTGCTGGCGTACGAGATGATACGGAGCTTCAATAAACCCGGAGGGGAGTAAAGCTTGTCTTAAGCTGGATCTACGAAAAGCGTATGACACTGTCAACCGTGACTTTGTTTGTCAGATCATGTTGGCTATGGGGTTTGTACCTACATGGGTGGAGATGGTACATGAATAAATATCCACTCTGACTTTCTCGGTCCTTATTAAAGGACAACCTTGTGGGTTCTTTGGCAGCAATAAAAGACTGCGGCAGGGAGACCCCTTGTCACCGTATCTATTTATAATAGTTATGGAGTACTTCTCATGTCTACGCGACTCGACGGTCCTACGTGGCAACATCACTCCCTTGTATAGAAATGTTCAACCACATGTCATCCATCTTATTTATGCCGATGACCTTCTAGTTTTTCTAAAGCCGTCGCAGAAAGAGGGTCACACAATGGAAAATATTATGGAGAAGTTTGGGAGGCACGCTGGCTTGTAGTTAAATTGTGATAAAAGTAAAGCATATTTTAGTACGCATTGCTCTCATACAGAGGAGTTCGCCTGGAGACTGGGAGTAGAAAGGGGAGACCTACCAGTAAATTGGGGATACCGCCCTCCGTCAATTATGCCAGGACAGTGGAATGTCAGAGCTTGATCGAGTATGTACAGCATTGGGTGAAAGGCTGGCTTGCTTCGAACCTCTCCTTTGGGTAACGTATAGAGCTTGTGCTGTCGGTTATTACTGCTATTACATATTTTTGGCTTCAGGCTATCCTCTTACTAACTGCTACAATTAAACGGATAGAAAAAATATGTGCTTCAAATGACGAGGTGGTATACATGCTATTAGCTAGGATAATTTATGTCAAACACGGGAGGAGGGTGGTGTGGGGCTACGTCCACTATTGTGATGCGGGATATGGCTAGTTTAAAGCTAACCTGGAAGTTACTTACTGGAGATTCTCTATGGGCTACCTCGATGAGGAACAAGTATTTGAATCAATACAATTTCTAAGAGAAACCTGCAAATAATAATGACTCGGTAGTATTCAATAGTATCGTTTGCTATCGATGCAAATTAAAGTCGTTGATAGACAGAAAATTCAAGGATCGACAGGCAACCAGTTTGTGGTATGACCCATGGATTATGCATTAGAGCTTATTAGATCACGGAGGGTGGCACACACGTGCGATGGCGAATAGGGGTACACGGGTGAGCTCTATCCTCCCATACGAAATTTAGTGCTTGTAGATTACCGCATGTACACGTCCATATAGCCAGGAGATTTGTAGCTGTGTTGTTGATCCTAACCTGGCAATCGACGAGTGGGTATGGAGTAACACTGGAACCACTAAGTTCGTGTATAAGGAGGTTTATGACCGTGTAAGAAACACACATGACAGTTGGGAGATGACTAATATGGTTTGGGTGAAGGACCTTGCGTCGAAAATACAATTATGTATGTATAAGTTATGTTTGAAGCGGTTGCTCACACTTGACAGGTTGGGACGCTTCGGTGTTCAAATCAACGGGCAAAGTTGTGTCTTGTGTGGATATGGCAGTGAATCGCTGGATCAATTATTCTTTATTTGTTCGTTCTCTAAGCAAATATGGATAGTTCAGGGGAGTGCCCTAAATTTGACGGTCGGACCTTCACCCAATTGGTGGACATTGTGGCCGAAATACGAGCGACAAGAGGACGTGGTATGATTTGGTTCAATATGGATTGTATTAGACTCACAGCCTCAGTTTGGCATGTGTGGAAGAAAAGGAACAATCACATTTTTGAAGGTGTACAGATATGGGTTTTGATTAAAATGAGGTGAAATATCGCACCTGTGTATCATTTTGATTGAATAAAATAAAATTACCATTTTCCATATATATATATATAATGATTTTTGTTTTGATATATATATATATAATAATGGGCTCCTCCCCCCGATCCCTCTTCCCCCCACCTCTTCCCCTCTTGGTATCCTCCGCCGTCCGCGGCCTCCGCCCGCCCGCCCGTCAAACCGCCGGATCTGACGATTGCCCCCTTCGTCCTCTGTCGACGTCGAGGTCGACACTGCCACGTGTCCCCGTACCTCGACGCATCCCTCCTCAAGGCGGGTGGACCCGCTCGTCCGGTCGGTGGGTCCCGGCCCAGCCGTTCCCGTGGCAGGCTGAGGTGCCGGCCCCCGCGCTCCTCCCTTTCCTCGATTCTGGGACCTCCTCCTTCCTGGAGTTTCCCCTCGCCCCCGGCCCCCGTGTCCGCCGGTGACGGAGAGACCCCTCTGCTCCCATCCTCTCCTTGCCGGGATGCACCGACCGCGTCGAGCCCTGCCGTCTCGGAGGCGTTTGGCGTGGTTGGAGGAGAAGTTACCCAGCCCCCCGCCGTGGTTGACGCCGCCGGCCGGCGTCCCACCTCCCCTTCCCCCCTCTGGCCGGTTCCCTCTCCCTTCTCCCTCCTCGTGCTCGTTGGCCGAAGGAGCTCATCGCCCTGGTCGACCGTTCCTCGGCACTGCTCCGGCAGACCCACCCCACGGTGGCGCCCCCACTGAGATGGCCGCCCCCCTCCGCCCCTGGCACGAGCCGTGCCTCTCCGCCTCCGTCAGTGGCCCCGGGTGCTACTGCTCCGCCTCTGCGGTGGCCTCTTCTCCCCGCTTCCGGCGTGCTTCATCCCGTCGCCGCCCTCCCGACAGGCTCGTCCTCGATTCCCACCCCGGTGGTATGCTCTGGACCGCATGCGTCCCTTCCGTCACATCTTCCCACGTGGGCCTGCACCCTCGGGGAGAGCGTGCCTCGGGCTCCGAGCGTTGACGCTATTGTCTGCGCGTCCTCGGTCGGCCCGCCTGTCCCTTCGCGCGCGCTCATGGTTCTTCCTTCATTTTGCGCAAGAGATGACTCTCCATCTGCGGTGGACACCTGTCCAGTTTCTTCTTTTGTGCGGTCATCTGTTGCGCTACTTGGCACAGGAAGTTCTGAAGTACCCCTTTGGCAGCACGTGGGCCCCCCCACGTGGCGGCCCTATCTCTTCCCCATGCGTAGGTTGGTCTGCACTGCTTGGCCCCCCCTCTCGCGCAGTTGGTACAGCGCAGTTGAGTCTACGCAATATGGCCCCCCTTGCGCAGTCTGATCAGCGCAGCACGTACCCCCAGTTGGGCCACTCTCCTCGCGTGGGCTCACATCTTGCCGCCCCTCCCCATCCTCGCCTACCGGACCCCGTCGTCGTTCACTGCCCGACATCCTCGGCCGCATTCTCCGATCGTGGTAGATCATCCGGCCCCGACGCAGCGGTTACGCCCCCGGTCGCTCCCTCGTTGCCCAACTTACGCCCCCGGTCGCTCCCTCTGGCCGTGGTGATACCTCCTCCTCCCCCTCTCCAGTTCTCGCCTTTGGTACGTCTTACGCTGCCCTCTCGGGCAGCACCTTGCTGGGTCAGGCCCCCGTCCCTCTAGCTGTCGCCGGCGACGTTCTTTCCCCCCCCTCAGGCCTTTGCCTGCTCGGGTTCTTCCTTGGCGCTAGCCTCCTCCCCCCGGCAGTTGCTGGTGTGGGCTCCGGCGGCATTCTCCAGACCTCCACGGCAGTCCCCCTCTCCCTTCGGGCCCTTACCGATGCTACCCCCTCCTCGAGGCACGGATTGCCACCTAGCCCGGTCCCTTCGGCATCCAGTACCATCCCCAGCTCCCTCTCCTTTGCGGACGCCCTGAGGCCTGATCGGATTAGGGCTGAACCGTTTCCGGTCGCTGAAGTGGTCTTGCCTGACGTCAATCTGATGCCTCCGCCGGACGGATACCCTATCCGGGTCCCCTTCTCCTGCGAGGAGATCCGCTCCCTCTCTTGTCCCTTCATCAGGACTTTGGTGCTCAAGTTCGGATCCGGATGCCCTAAATTTTCTATCGTACGGGAAGCCATCTCTAGATGGGGAATCTCGGCGACGTACCGGATAGCTCCTCTCGACCCCAAACACCTACTTCTCCATCTTTCCTCCAACCAGGACTACAGCAAAGTATGGATGAAAGGCATGACCAAAATTGACAATCAGTTTGCCAAAATTGTTAAATGGTCGCCAAACTTTAACCCCAAGATCGATTCGACCATCGTCACCTCCTGGATCACCCTCCCCAACCTCCCACTAGTTTGTTTTTTTGCTGCAGCCCTCAAGAGGATCGCCTGCTCTTTCGTTGTACTTGTAGCCATCGCCGAAGAAACGAGAAACCTCTCTAAATGTAACTACGCAAAGATTTGCGTAGAGCTGGACCTCACAAAAGAGCCACCTAAAGTGATAGAGATAGAACTCGGAGATCAATCATTCAGTCAATCTCTGGTTTACGACAACAGCATTATTTTCTGTCATCATTGCCAGATGTGCGGCCACTCTATACAATACTGCTTCTGCGCTCACCAGAACTCAAGAAACCTGTCCCCAGGAAAGCGCACGATACCGGCGCAGCACCTCTATCCCGCCCCACAACGCGGACACCGCCCAATCCCACTCCTCCAGCTCAGAGTTCCCCCAACCTTCCCGCTTCTATTTCAGTACCCCCCTTCTTTCGCCATCACTCTCCACAATTCCAGCGGAGCGATTTCAGCTGATGGCGCTTCTGAGCTGCCGGTTCCTGATTGGCTCCCTAACCCCTTATCCCCCTCTCTCGCCATTACTCTCCACAATTCCTTCGTAGCCCTTGACTTTGTTACGGAGGTCTGCTCTCCAGAGACGCCTACCACCGGTGGCCACCCCAACCCCCCCTCCTCCTCCTCCTTCCAGCATCGACATAGTTCCCCTCCACAACCCCCCCAGCACCCCTCTTGCCCTTGCTGCCCCACCCCTTCACTCCTCCTCCGATGTTGTGATTCCTGGTATACAGTCTTCGACCGGTCTAAGATCTCACTCCTCGCCCGTCCTTCCCGCTAACCGAAAGATTTTGGCAGGCGCAGAAAGCGGGTTTCCTCGATCGAGACCATCCTCTTTGCGCTCTGTCGGAGTGTGAAGACTCTGACATTTCAATCTCAACAGCCGCAGTCGTTTACTCGAGTTCAGATAGGACCCTAGCACCGGTCAGCAACAGTCCCAAGAAAAAGAAGAAATCTAAGAAACAAAGACAGCGTATGGCGATGACTACGAGATCCGCCGCAAAGCTGCAAAACACCCCTTCCTCCTCCTTTAATGCCTAACATTCTTTCTTGGAATGTTCGTGGCATTGGGAATAAACAGACTATGAATTGGATCATCAGTCTTACCAAATCGCATCGGATTAATTTACTAGTCATTATCGAACCCAAAATTTCTCACAAAAGAATGAAAGAAATCCAACTCAAGCTGGGATTCACTTCCGCGATTACTGGTTGTGACGACATTTGGATCTTCTTCGCAGCTGACTTCCGCTTTGGCATTATCAACGACTTCCCCCAAGCCCTCTCCTGTTGGGTTGAGCACCCTTCAAGTCCCGTATTATCCTTTCGGCCATCCATGGTAGTTGCAGCATCCCGGAGCGTAAAGTTCTTTGGGAGCTTCTGTCGGTCCCCTCCATTCCCCACGAAGATTTGCCATGGCTTTCCATCGGAGATTTTAACACGGTCTCTTGCAGAGCAGAGAAATCTGGTGGTCGTGACCCCCCGTATTTGGCCATGGAGGACTTCAACAACTTTGCTTTAACCGCCCATCTTTCCGACATCCCTTTCCACGGCAACCAGTTCACTTGGTATAACATGTAGGGCGGTTCGCGTAGGAAGTACTCCCGCCTTGATCGTGCCATGGTGAATGACTGTTGGTCGGATTTAGGATTGATCAGCAATCTGTCGCACCTGAACTCTACTGAATCTGACCATTCCCCCCTCCTTCTTGAGATCAACATCACTCATAATCGCATCAAAAAATCCTTCCGCTTCCTTGACTTCTGGCGCCACCACCCCCAGTTCATGATAATCGTGGAAGAGGCTTGGGCTTCTGTCACTCACCCGGACCCTCTGGTCAGATTTGCTACTAAACTTAAATCTACTAGAAAAGCCCTTACGGCCTGGAGCAAAATTGCGTTCGGGGACATTTTTCAGGCCATTAAGGATGTTGAAGACGATGTCACCCGTACGGAGATCGATTTTGCCCTCTTCAATTCCCAGAAGAATCGCGCCTCTCTCAACCTCGCCAAGGCCATTCTCAAATCCAGAATCAGGGTCGAATCGGAATTCTGGAGACAAAAGGCCAGATTATCCTGGGACCTGGAGGGGGACAAGAATTCTAGCTTTTTCCACAAATGCGTCAAAGGTCGCAGAAGCTCTCTCAAGATTCATCGCATCCGGGATGATAATGGGCAAGTTCTAGACGATCAAGAGAATATACAGATGGCAGCCTCGAACTATTTCTCCCACATGTTCGCTAAAGAGGTCGTGATTAAAGATGACGGATTCCTGTCCGAGATCCCCTTCCTAATTTGTGACAGGGATAACGAAAGCCTCAGCGCTCTCCCCTCTGTCGACGAGATTAAGACTGCTGTGTGGTCTATTAATGCCAACAGCGCCCCGGGTCCGGACGGATTCAACGGGGTGTTCTTCCGCTCTTGCTGGGACATCATTCGGTCCGACCTCGGGGATGCCACAACCGCATTCTTTTAAGGTGCCACTTATCCGAAATCTATATCATCCGCTCACATCATCCTCATTCCCAAGAAAGACAATCTGGACTCCTTTAAGGACTTCAGACCAATCAGCTTCTGCACTTTCACCAACAAAATTATCTCTAAAATCATCACCTCCAGAATGTCGGACATCCTCTCCAGAATCATCTTTGAAGAGCAAAGCAGATTCGTCAAAGGTCGCAATATCACCGATAATATCCTCCTGGCCCAAGAGATGATCACGTGTATGAAATTCCCGTCCAGGGGAGAACGTTGCCATCAAACTGGACATGGAAAAAGCTTACGACCGCCTTGATTGGCAGTTTATGATCTGGGTGTTCAGAGCCTTTGGTTTTTCAGAACCTGTTATAGACATCATCTTTAGATCCATCAACAACTCCTGATTTTCCACGGTCATCTGTAGCACCCAGTTTCCCAAATGAGGGTAATTTTGAAATTTCGTGTTTATAATTATTTTAATAATGATATTTAATTCATGATATAATTTTTGCTGATTTTAAATCATTTTAAAATTATTTAAATTAATGACTTGTGGTTTTGACATTTTGCTAGTGAAACCCTGGAGACTGTTTGACCTAGAGCCTAACCGTGTGATTATGATATTTTAATGTCATTTTTGGCCTAAGGATATTTTTGCATTTGACCTCTTTGAATTATTTTGATATTATTTTATTATTTATGATATTGTTTTGGGGTTATTTGAGTCGGGTTCAAATTTCAACTCAATCCGACTTAAAACGGGGACCCGGGAGTAGTTTGACTCTAGTGGGACCCACACACTAGTTAGGCATGGCCCACATGATATTAATTTTAGTCCACATGATAGAAAAATTTTAGTTAGAGGTTAGACTAATTATTATGGATGAGGTTAGTGTGATTAGAGACTTTAGAATGACTAAGTTAGCCCCAACCAATTAGCCCTTTCCTAATACTCATAGAATAGGTTAGTAGGGGCTTTTGGACTTTTTCTAATAGGACAAAATCACCTTTATGGTCAGCCACAATAAGGATAGGATTGAACCTCCCATTTGTCATTATCCATCTATTTTTCTCTCTCTTGTTCTTTCCCAAATTCCTAGAGAGCAATCCCTAGCAATTTCTCCACCAAATCCTTCCATTTCACCACCAAATCTTCTTCTTTCCTTCTCCATTCTAGCCAAGGAGGATGCTACCTAAGTTTGGGAGGATTCGGAGCTCGTTCGTATCCTTTTGGAATCTCTACGTGTCGGTGTCGCTCTGGGAAGGTTTTTCTTCGATTCGATCTACCGGAAGGTATAAATCCTTTTTCCTTTTCATTTTCTCATGCATATAGGTCTATTTTGAACCCATAGGAATGACCCCCATGGTTGTATCTCCATTTGTGTCCATTTTGTGTCCATTTGGAGGTCATATGAGTGTCCTTTGTGTTGTGGATGTGTTCATGTTACATATATAGATTTATATATATATATATTGTAATGAGAGTGTATCTATATTTATATACGTAATAAATGGTTCATGATGATTATATAATCAAGTTTGTGAGTGTGGTTCCTCATATTATTATTGCTATTATTGTTGTGGATAATTAGGATATATATTGTGTATTCTTTTGGCTCAAACTATCTAAATCCGTCATGATTTTTATCCACGTTTTTAATTTCAGCCCTAACTTAGAAATGTCATAACTTCTAGCTCAAAGCTCGGTTTAATCTCTCATTTTTTTTAAAAGAAGAGTATTGAAGTTAGCTTTCCAAAAACATGTATTAATAGGCCTAATTCTTTATGTAACTTTCTGGAGAATTATTTGAGTGCCAGCTGTACGAAAGACAAACGCGTTCTCGGTGTTTTCGCGATTCCGGGAGTTTTCGGAAACGAAAATGCGATCCGTTTGAAGTTTCGGAAAGCTAACACATAGATTTATAACATACTTTAATCCTAGAATTTAATTCATGCTGAGTTGGTACAGTATTGATTATTAGTAGGAGTTACTATTTGACATATGCATTTTGTGCACCCTTATGTGTAATATAATGTTCTATTTAATTTTAACCCATGTTAATGTATATACATTATGTAATTAAATAGACAATGTAAGCATGAGTAAATGGTTAAATAAATGATGTAGGAGGTGTAAGTATCCTATCTAATGTAAGCATGTATAAGTATGGCTTGTAATGAATATGTAGGTTCCATAGTATGTAATGTATGGTGCATATAGTAGTACAAGAGAATAAATGAATGATGAATGAATGCAAGCATGAATGTAATGTAATAATAGATGTAATGTATGCAATATACAAGTTAATGAGATGTAATGTTCTATGTTAACACAAATCCTATATTACCTCATGTACCCCCTTACACTATGTTGACACTATCACACTTGACACTTTGTTCACTTACACTTTGACACTCTTTGATATGTATACACTATGTATGCCCATTTAACCCTCACTTGACCTTTTGCCATGTTCACATACACACACATAGCCTCTTAAATAAGTATTTATGAATATAGTTAACTTAGCTATGTATGTATATTATATATATGTTAGCATATTGTATTGTAATATATAAGTTTATATAACCATTTGAAATGCCATGATTATAGACCTAATGTTGAATACCAATATATGCATGTGTATATATGTGTAGACATATATAGCTTAAAGTAATAAATTACCTAGTGTATATCCAATGTGAATTCTTGCCTATTTGAGTATTGAATAATTGCATGCTATATCGAGTTGGGTGTATGTTGGCTTGTATAGCCTTGTATTGATGTGTGCTTGCTAGGATAGTCTTGGTTAGGCCTAGTAAGACTTGCTGGGTTAGGACATGACCTAGTTTGACCTAGTTTGACTAGTGCAGTTGACCAGAGTTGACCAAGGGTTGACTTTGGCCTAGTTTGACCTAGATTCATGTAGAATGCATTGTAGTGCTTTATATTACCCTTCTGGACATGTTGTGACTTGTGCTGTTCTAATTAGGAGCCATACACCTCTTCTCGGACAGTATCTTTACCTTGGACATTCAGATATCAGGCGAGTACATTCTCTGATCATTTCATATCTTGTTTAGGATTATATTTCCTGCTTTAGATTACTTTACATGATGCTGACACGTTGGAAACACGGATTAGTACTATATGGATCTTGTTGTGCGATGTTATCCCCTTAGCGGATACATCGGGTATTCGTGTTCGTGTACTTTGTCGTGAGCATCGTGTACTCCTTGTATTCATGACATTCATGTACAAATCGTGTATATTCATGTATTCACATGATCTCGTGTGCGACTATACTTTGTGTGCAATAACATAGCTTAGCTTGATCCTTGTGTATTTATTAGGGCGGGGGAGTAGAAGTGGTTATGTAATCAATCCAGTAGATTACTCGTGTACAACCTCTGTAGATTACTCGTGTACAATATCGTGCCGTATACATAACCATCTTGTGCTCTGAATCACTAGTCACTGATAGTTCTCTATATATTGTAGCTATTTACTTACAGTCTCTCTCTTTTTCATCATGTTATTTCTTCAGATCCTGTATCTTACTCTCTAGCATGTTTATATTTCCTAACCTGTTATGATATTGTTGAGATATACTGTACTCGCTCCTGTCCTGACTGGACCCGTTGATAAATTTTACAGATAGCTTAGAGATTGCCTGCTAGCCTAGAGGAGACACATTAGAGGTTGTTTAGATAGTTATTTCAATTGTCTGGAGTTGTATTTACTTTATGGATTACTGTATCTGAGTTTGGAGATTTGAGATGTATTTCTGGATTTGTGTACCTTAGACACTTAGATTTCTCTCTGTTGTACCTTTTTTGGATTTCATGTTTTATCTATCCTTATCATGCGCTACCTTAGATGTGATTGAGTCTGTACCTGCTATGTCACCCCCATTCGGGGAGTATAAACTGTTTAGCCTTATACTGTTAGATGCATGAGACCTAGGACAATGTTCTACCGCTGACACTGCGGCGTAGGCTGGACGTACCCACTTCTCGTGCCCTAACTCTAGGGTGCGGGTCGTGACACGTTTTTAGTGGTGGCCCATGCAGGTCGAGATTCGCATTAGTGCGATTTCGTAGTAGCGCAACGACTTAGTTGTACTACTACGAGCCTGCTATAGGATATATAAATTAAGATGTTAGGATGAGAGGATACTCAATCACTGTTAGGATTCCTTGAGGGATTCCTGGGATGACCCTTGAGAATCTCATTTTGAATTCCGATTTAAACTCCTTTTCCTTGTTTTGATTCACCTTTTTCCTTGATTTAAATTTGATTTTATGGATTTATTGTAGAACTTTGAATCCTGGTATTAGTTGATAATTTTGATAAAATTTTATAGTTGTTGATTTAATTTTGTATTTAGATTAATATTTTTAAATCCAAGGTACTCAATCACACTTAGGATTCTTTAAGAGATTTCTGGGACGACCCCTGAGAAACTCATTTGAACTTCAATTAGAATTCCTTTTCCTCTTGTTTGGATTCACCCTCATTCCTTGCTTTTGAATTTAAGCTTGATGGGTTCCTCTCGTTTGAACCGATGAGAAGGAACATATCTTTATTATTCTTTCTCGCCATTATTCCCTTGCATTCTTATTTACCTCTTATCTTAAACTCTGTCTCATTACATTAATTATCCATATCTTGTCGTCCCTACCAGATGTACTTCGAAATCCTTGAATCTTCGTATCTTTTGCATGGGGAAGGCTAAGGAAGTGATGTAAATTATGTAGCTCAGAGAAGACGTAACTAGTTATTTTATGATGATCTAAAGGAAATCAAATGTGGAGTGTTCCATATGGAAATATGAGATAGAATTGTGGTAAAGGTCTCGAATAGAATAAAGAGATGTATACTGCCAATCTGGAAATAATTACATTTAGAGAAATTTTGGGGTTATGAGATAGTTTATAGGTGTATTCAAAACTAATGAGGATATCAGAGGTCAACCTAGTTTTGAGAACTTAGAAAATCTTGGTTATTGATTCTGGGGAAAACTTTTACTCTGAGGCTATGTAGAAGGTTAGTAATGGAAAAGAGAAGTTAATTGTGTTTAATAAGGATATTAAACAAGATGTTGCGAGAAAATGACTAGGGATAGAGAGAACACAAAGTTATGGAAGTTTAGAGATTGTTGTGAAATATTTTTAGAAGAATAATATTCAAGGGTGTATGTCGAAGAAAATATAAAAGTTGATTTTATGATGGAAGATAAGTTTTGTAAGGCATAGAGATTTAAATTAAATAATACGAGAAGAATAATTTGAACAAGTTCAAGAAATTCGTAAACGGAATTTAGAGGTTTTGGATCAAATTTAAGACAAGGTGAAAGAACTTGAAAATTTAAATAAATGGTTAATGTTGATTCCTAAATGTGAGGGTTGTGCTTCAAGAGTGATGTTTGGAAATTGGGAATTGCCTACGGTAGTCATGGTAAGGGTTTAAGTAAAGGTTAAATTTTCATATGGAGACTGGTGAGGTAAAGATTTGATTGGCAAGTTATGACCAGATAAACTTAAGAGTATCAGAAGCAGATGACTAACTCGATCTTCATTATTTTTGTGCATTAATTACTACCTCTTGAACTCCTACTTTCTAATTGAGATCCTTGACGTTCCTTATCGTGACTTTGATATTCGGAATGTAATACTAGCTGTTATCCTCCAACAAATCTTATATGCAAGACCTAGACGAGCTCACCTTCGTGTACGTATATCATGTCCCAGTAAAACCCGTCTTCTTGTACTCTATTTTCTTGATATGATTTTCTGGTCAACTGGCTAAACAATAACCTCTACCATTATACTAAATTTCTTCTTATTTCAATTAAAAATCCAGCCTTGACTCAATTCTTTCGACCCGACATGTGATGGTGTTCTGCTTGTTTCCTTAGATGCTTAACCTTGTACCTTATCTGATTACTTGACCCGTTTGGTTAAGAACCTTGGACTATGTAATTCCTTTCATCATTACCACCCTTATATCTTGTGCTGCTAAATTAGCCTTAGTTTTGCAAGCTTATCTATTTTTGAGCTTGGTCATGACATATTTTATTGGGTGGCCACCCACTAATATATTGTCTAATTAGAACCGGTACATGATGGTCTGATCAACCTATTGCACTTTGGTTCACTTTTTTATGTATCAATCTACAAGAATGGAGACATAGTTAAACTTGACCCTAGAGTCTCATTCGCGACAGCCTTGACAATTCTTCTTGAAATCTTTTCATCGCCTATGAACCTCGTATTCGTACTCAGTTGAATTAAATTTAATCATGACCTGAACCTCCATCAATGGATGCTCGTGCTCATACTTTGATTAAATTGATTTCCCTTCTTGCCCAAATCTCGTTTTATTCCGAAATTGATCAACTTAGATCGTGTCAAGACAAAAATCTATTTGTGATTTGTTGTGGCTAAATTTTCAATTTTTGCTATTTTATGGAATAGTAACCTTTTAATAATTTCTTAGTTGCTTGTTAATGACCAATTTTTATATAGGATGGTAGACAGCCCTACAACCTTGATGATTGTTGTTCCCTTACCTTCCTAATTAGGACACCCTAGATTGTTTGTATGTTGATACCATAGTACTGTTTTGACCTAGAATGATTAGTGTACCTAGGTGAGACTTCAAACTGCTACGGTATGCCCTGACCTTGTATACTATTCCTTCAAATTGCATAATTTAGAAAAAAAAATTTAGACCTTGATTGTTGGAAAATAGGGATGTCACCCCATTAGTATCAGTTGTAGATATATATAGGTTAGTCCTTGATGTGGGGATGTGTGTCTCTAAACATGTAGCTTATGAGATTTATGAGAGATTATAGTATCAGCCTTGATAGGATGTACTAGTCTTTTGGTGAGTATAAATGTGTTATGAGAGATAGGGGCCTATATGTCTTAGTAATGCATCGTTCCTATGGTAATAGAATGTATTAATAGATGGTTAATAGGAAGATAATAGTTTGAGCATACCTATAGCCTATGATCAGTTCCTTTTCATCCTTAGTTAAGACCACTTTAAAATAGGTCCAGTCCCTTGGATATAGGTTCCAGTCCATATTCTATTGAAGTTCCATTACCGCCGTACAGCAGAGCAGTATTGGAGATATTTCTAAATTAACACTTTTTAGATGTCCGTTTATTATTCCAGTGTTAGGAAGTGTTACCTTAGATATTGGGTAGGTTAGAGGATCTACAAGGAGTACTATCGATCTTAAATTTCGAGGACAAAATTTTTCTAAGGTGGGTAGAGTTGTAGCACCCAGTTTCCCAAATGAGGGTAATTTTAAAATTTTGTGTTTATAATTATTTTAATAATGATATTTAATTCATGATATGATTTTTGGTGATTTTAAATCATTTTAAAATTATTTAAATTAATGACTTGTGGTTTTGAAATTTTGCTAGTGAAACCCTAGAGACTGTTTGACCTAGAGCCTAACCGTGTGATTATGATATTTTAATATCATTTTTGGCCTAAGGATATTTTTGCATTTGACCTCTTTGAATTATTTTGATATTATTTTATTATTTATGATATTGTTTTGGGGTTATTTGAGTCGGGTTCAAATTTCAACTCAATCCGACTTGAAACGGGGACCCGGGAGTAGTTTGACTCTAGTGGGACCCACACACTAGTTAGGCATGGCCCACATGATATTAATTTTAGTCCAAATGATAGAAATATTTTAGTTAGAGGTTAGACTAATTATTATGGATAAGGTTAGTGTGATTAGAGACTTTAGAATGACTAATTTAGCCCCAACCAATTAGCCCTTTCCTAATACTCATAGAATAGGTTAGTAGGGGCTTTTGGACTTTTTCTAATAGAACAAAACCACCTTTATGGCCAGCCACAATAAGGATAGGATTGAGCCTCCCATTTGTCATTATCCATCTATTTTTCTCTCTCTTGTTCTTTCCCAAATTCCTAGAGAGCAATCCCTAGCAATTTTTCCACCAAATCCTTCCATTTCACCACCAAATCTTCTTCTTTCCTTCTCCATTCTAGCCAGGGAGGAAGCTACCCAAGTTTGGGAGGATTCGGAGCTCGTTCGTGTCCTTTTGGAATCTCTACGTGTCGGTGTCGCTCCGGGAAGGTTTTTCTTCGATTCGATCTACCGGGAGGTATAAATCCCTTCTCCTTTTCATTTTCTCATGCATATAGGTCTATTTTGAACCCATAGGAATGACCCCCATGGTTGTATCTCCATTTGTGTCCATTTTGTGTCCATTTGGAGGTCATAGGAGTGTCCTTTGTGTTGTGGATGTGTTCATGTTACATATATAGATATATATATATATTGTAATGAGAGTGTATCTATATTTATATATGTAATAAATGGTTCATGATGATTATATAATCAAGTTTGTGAGTGTGGTTCCTCATATTATTATTGCTATTATTGTTGTGGATAATTAGGATATATATTGTGTATTCTTTTGGCTCAAACTATCTAAATCCGTCATGATTTTTATCCACGTTTTTAATTTCAGCCCTAACTTAGAAATGTCATAACTTCTAGCTCAAAGCTCGGTTTAATCTCTCGTTTTTTTTTAAAAGAAGCATATTGAAGTTAGCTTTCCAAAAACATGTATTAATAGGCCTAATTATTTCTGTAACTTTCTGGTTATTTGAGTGTCAGCTGTACGAAAGACAAACGCGTTCTCGGTGTTTTCGCGATTGCAGGAGTTTTCGGAAACGAAAATGCGATCCGTTTGAAGTTTCGGAAAGCTAACACATAGATTTATAACATAATTTAATCCTAGAATTTAATTTATGCTAAGTTGGTACAGTATTGATTATTAGTAGGAGTTACTATTTGGCATATGCATTTTGTGCACCCTTGTGTGTAATATAATATTCTATTTAATTTTAACCCATGTTAATGTATATACATTATGTAATTAAATAGAGAATGTAAGCATGAGTAAATGGTTAAATAAATGATGTAGGAGGTGTAAGTATCCTATCTAATGTAAGCATGTATAAGTATGGCTTGTAATGAATATGTTGGTTCCATAGTATGTAATGTATGGTGCATATAGTAGTACAAGAGAATAAATGAATGATGAATGAATGCAAGCATGAATGTAATGTAATAATAGATGTAATGTATGTAATATACAAGTTAATGAGATGTAATGTTCTATGTTAACACAAATCCTATATTACCTCATGTACCCCCTTACACTATGTTGACACTATCACACTTGACACTTTGTTCACTTACACTTTGACACTCTTTGATATGTATACACTATGTATGCCCATTTAACCCTCACTTGCCCTTTTGCCATGTTCACATACACACACATAGCCTCTTAAATGAGTATTTATGAATATAGTTAACTTAGCTTTGTATGTATATTATATATATGTTAGCATATTGTGTTGTAATATATAAGTTTATATAACCATTTGAAATGCCATGATTATAGACCTAATATTGAATACCAATATATGCATGTGTATATATGTGTAGACATATATAGCTTAAAGTAATAAATTACCTAGTGTATATCCAATGTGAATTCTTGCCCATTTGAGTATTGAATAATTGTATGCTATATAGAGTTGGGTGTATGTTGGCATGTATAGCCTTGTATTGATGTGTGCTTGCTAGGATAGTCTTGGTTAGGCCTAGTAAGACTTGCTGGGTTAGGACATGACCTAGTTTGACCTAGTTTGACTAGTACAGTTGACCAAAGTTGACCAAACGTTGACTTTGGCCTAGTTTGACCTAGATTCATGTAGAATGCATTGTAGTGCTTTATATTACCCTTCTGGACATGTTGTGACTTGTGCTGTTCTAATTAGGAGCCATACACCTCTCCTCGGACAGTATCTTTATCTTGGACATTCAGATATCAGGCGAGTACATTCTCTGATCATTTCATATCTTGTTTAGGATTATATTTCCTGCTTTAGATTACTTTACATGATGCTGACACGTTGGAAACACGGATTAGTACTATATGGATCTTGTTGTGCGATGTTATCCCCTTAGCGGATACATCGGATATTCGTGTTCGTGTACTTTGTCGTGAGCATCGTGTACTCCTTGTATTCGTGACATTCGTGTACAAATCGTGTGAAATCGTGTATATTCATGTATTCACATGATCTCGTGTGCGACTATACTTCGTGTGCAATAACATAACTTAGCTTGATCCTTGTGTATTGATTGGGGCGGGGGAGTAGAAGTGGTTATGTAATCAATCCAGTAGATTACTCGTGTACAACCTCTGTAGATTACTCGTGTACAATATCGTGCCGTATACATAACCATCTTGTGCTCTGAATCACTAGTCACTGATAGTTCTCTATATATTGTAGCTATTTACTTACAGTCACTCTCTTTTTCATCATGTTATTTCTTCAGATCCTGTATCTTACTCTCTAGCATGTTTATATTTTCTAACCAGTTATGATATTGTTGAGATGTACTGTACTCGCTCCTGTCCTGACTGGACCCGTTGATAAATTTTACAGATAGCTTGGAGATTGCCTGCTAGCCTAGAGGAGACACATTAGAGGTTGTTTAGATAGTTATTTCAATTGTCTGGAGTTGTATTTACTTTATGGATTACTGTATCTAAGTTTGGAGATTTGAGATGTATTTCTGGATTTGTGTATCTTAGACACTTAGATTTCTCTCTGTTGTACCTCTTTTGGATTTCATGTTTTATCTATCCTTATCATGCTCTACCTTAGATGTGATTGAGTCTGTACCTGCTATGTCACCCCCATTCGGGGAGTATAAACTGTTTAGCCTTATACTGTTAGATGCATGAGACCTAGGACAGCGTTCTACCGCCGACACTGCAGCGTAGGCTGGACGTACCCACTTCTCGTGCCCTAACTCTAGGGTACGGGTCGTGACATCATCAACGGCCAACCTCAGGGTTTCTTCAAAGCCACTCGAGGAGTTAGACAGGGAGACCCCCTCTCCTCTACCATTTTTATCATCACAGCTGAAGCCCTGAGCAGAAACCTCAAAATCATGTCGAGATCTCCCGGGTTCCAATACTTTCACACTACGACCGGTTGCCCTCTCATAACTCATCTGGCGTACGCGGACGACATCCTCATTTTCTCCGCTGGTACTATTAGGGCCATTGAGGTGGCTATTAGAACTCTTGCTAATTACACTCGTTGCTCTGGGCAGAAAATTAACAACAGCAAGAGTGTGATCTACACTCATCACAAAGCCGATAGAACTCACTCGGCTCTGCTGTCCTCCATGACCTCCTTCTCCACAGCTTATCCCCCTTTCCTGTACTTAGGATGCCCGTTGGTGTACGGCAGAGCGAACTCTGGAATTTTCGAACACATGGTTGGCAAGATTCGCCAAAAAATTGCGGGCTGGCATAATGCCACCCTTTTCTCCGGGGGGAAGTTAATTCTCATTAAGCACGTTCTATCCTCCATCCCCATATACACCTTAGCGGTGTGCTCGTCCCCATCAAAGTGCTACATTCTATTGAATCCATCCTTGCCAATTTCTTTTGGGGTCATCTCGAGGGAAAGAACAAGCATCACTGGGCCAGTTGGGCTACCATGGCCAAACCTACTGAAGAGGGTGGTCTGGGATTCTGCAGGCTTGCCCATCTGGTCGACACCCTTTCGGCTAAATTGTGGTGGAAAATCCATTCTGAAAACTCGATCTGGAGCAGGTTCATGCGAGCGAGATACTCCAGATTCTGTCACTTAATGGAGGCGTCTGCCAATAACAGATCCTCCGCGTCGTGGCGGCGCATCATCCGTGGCCGTGCCCTTACGGAACCACACTTTTGCCTTACCCTAGGCAATGGGCATTCGCAGGCTTGCAAGGAACGCTGGTTGGGGGACGATATCCTCAGGCCCACAGCGATTACTTCGCCGCTGTGCGGATCCGAGACTTATGGGATGTTGACGCATCTGGGTGGCATTGGGGTAGGGTGGAGATTGGCTTGGCCCGGCAGCCGCGGCGAGCTTGGGTGCTTCTAATCTGTCGATCAATGACTCTCAGAACGTGCTCAGATGGTCCCCCAACCGGGGTGGCGTCTTCACTCTAGCTTCGGCCAGAGCCATCCTCAGAGATATTCATGTCACGACATCCCCTTCCGCCAAGTTTTGGCACACGTGTATTCCGTCGAAATGGTCCATTCTCCTCTGGCGTGCCTTGCGTCGGAAACTCCCTACGGATGATGCAGTTAAATCCTTCGGATATAGTCTGGCGTCCAAATGCCACTGCTGTATTGATCACCATCCAGAATCCGTCGAGCACGTTCTGCTTTCTGGGGAGACTGCTTCTCAAATGTGGACACACCTACATTGCAGGTGCAAAATGATCCCCACAACCGGGGGCATCAACGATCTGCTGGCCAGATGGAACTCGTCTCATGGGCATCAGATCGTCGCTGCCACCGTATTTTGAGTTTTATGGAAGAACAGAAACAAATACAAATTCGAGGGCCGTCAATTCCAGCCTCCGCAATTGTACAGATAGGTGGTTCGACAAATCTTCAAAAGAAAGAGGTGTTGCACTCACACCTCGGATCAGTTTTGGGATGCACTGGACTGCTGACTGGGGCAGGGGAGTGGTTCCCTCGGGAACTCGCATTGATCGCCTAACCTTCTGATGCTTGGTCCAGTTACCGTTTTGTGGGCAACACTTTGTGCTTCTCTCTTTGTTTTGGGTCGGTCGTCACGCATGGCGCGCTTACTTGTATAGGCTTCGGTATTTTACGCCTATCATTCAATAAAGGTTTGGTTTTCCTAATATATATATATATATATATAATGATTTACTCATTCCAACTTAATTAATAATATATTAAAATAGAGATATTAGTATAAATAGCAATAAAAGAAGGGTGGTTTACAATAAGGCCTTTAACGTGCGACCAGAAACGTAGCTGTAGAAGCATGGAATTTCGGGACTAGAAATCCTACGCGCCAAATATTACATGCGCCAGGGAGCTTAGAGGAAGTACTTGGCACAGCAAAGCAAAAATATAGACATTAAAAGAAGATTTTTATTTCATATAAAAGTCTATTACATGTCTTAAAAAGAGCTGTACAAAGAAGGATTTCTACAAAGAAGACCCTAACTACAGCTAGGCGCAACAACCACCATGCGCTCTCAAACAGGCGCATCTCGCCATGCGCTCTAAGTCAGGCGCATCTCTTCAGCAGCTCAGTTATGTGCATCCTTAGTTATGTGCATCCCTTCAGCAGCTCAGTTATGTGCCGCCCTTCAGCATGTGCCATCAAATGCTTCGACTAATGAAGCATTTATTGAGCAGAACGAGGGTGGCAATCAAACCCTCTAGCTGGAGGAAGAGCTCCCCAAACTAAGAAAGAGGAGAGCACCGCAAATCAACTTGCAGCTAAAGGAGCAGCTTTCAACCCAACCAGAATAGGAAACACCCACTCTGACAGAAGAAAGAGCCTCCAAAGCCGCAGCACCGCAATTCCGATCTGCGGCTCTTCCAGCATAACGGAGACGAGGCTCGAGTATCCCGATCTTTGGATGCAACAAGCACCTTTTGCCTGCCTCAGAAGCCCTCGACTTCGACTTTTAGATGTAACAGTCACCTTCAAGTGCATCAACAAAGATCATGCGTCGCATCTTCACCATCGGGAGCATCTCATCAATAGAATGTGCTCGAGTAAACAAATTTATTTTGGAAGGACGTGAGAGAATAAGAAGCAAACCCTCTCCATGCCACTATTGATAGGCCGGGCAAATCAAATCCATGTGCCAAGTGGCTGGCTCTCCGAATCCCATGTAATGAATTTACATTAATAGTGATGAACCTGACACTTCGAATTCAGCCAAGTCAAGAACGGCTATTTAAAGCACTCGAAGAACGTAACAGTCAGGCCCATAAAGACGTGTCATGCAAAGCGGATGCGCCGGCCAAACCGTGCATCGTACTAACGTGCCCAGCTCCGATCAACCTCATAAGGATGCGCCCCTATGCGCCTAGTGGAACGCCGATCGATGCGCCCACTCAACAACCCATCACCTGTCATAGAACATTAAATGCTGAAGTCTGGCAGAGTTGGCAGCACGTCCCCCAAGGACTGCAGTTGACAGTTTTTTCAGAAAACGAAGCGTCGCCAACGTCAGCACCATCATTACTCTCCTCCGGCGGTTACAAGCCACGTGGCCGCCCAACCATTTCGCATGTGCCTCCGCGGCCATGCGCCCAAATCTCTGCATGCACCTCAAAAGCTGTGCACCTCAGACTTTTTTCCGATCCCTAAAGATAGAAGTAAAGTCACTACTGAAGCCCCGCATGCGCCTCAAAAGCCATGCGCCCCGACTGGTTCGTAACTCCTAAAGGTTACGAGCTAAAGCCTCCTCATGCACCCAATCCTAGGCGCATCCTATCAGATCACTCCCCACCAAATTCGAGATCTTCGAGCCATGGACCTACGACATGCGTCCTTTGACTTGATTCAGCCTATGAAGGGGTGCTAATCACCCAAGATCTCAGCAACTGAAATATCTTCTCCGTTACTACGTGTCAGCTCTGCCGCAACCCGCGACAACAACGAGAAGAGTTCAACTCCTTAATCAGGGCGCATCACCTACGCGCCTCCATCAGCAACTACCATATGGTGTCCCCACATACAGGTGTATCCTACATACGCGCATGAGCAGCCAGCCTGCAAAGCTATAAATAGAGGGATCATTTCCTTCCTACAGACACAGACAAAGATGTCGTGCAATCATCAGCAACATATAGATAGAGGCAGATACAGACACTCAACGTCTTCTTCCTCTCCGTAAGCTCATGCACCTAGAGCAACCCAGATCTTCAGAGAACCTAGAACCGTCATCAGATCGTCAACGGAGTCAACGCATTACCACTCGCTCCATCGACACAAGGGACCCAGATTAAACAAAAATGTACTCCTAGAACTACGTCTAAGTCCTATATTGTAACACTGTTCTGTTTGTATTAAAATTACATCAAAAGATTTTATTGGCAAACAAGCTGGCGACTCTGCTGGGGACTTCTTTCTCCTCTACCGAGAAAGCTGTGTCGTAATCCGACGACGTAAAGGTGGGCTCCTCCCACAAGACGCTGGTCGTATGCCTCAATCAACAGGCGTATGCGGAGTTCATCTCTGAAGGCAGTACGAGTCCTTCGAAGCGGCTGCTGAAGCCGAAGAAGACTCTCTAAGTCTGGGTGCGCAAGGTCGACGCCTCTGGCACCACCACCGAAGGGGATGCGCCAATGCAGCCTTTCCTTCCTGCAGACGTCCTCAGCAACCAAGATGCGCCTACCGGTGCAGCGTATCTCTCGGGGAAACATGCGGCTGACCACATTCCCCAGCTATCTCCTTCTCAGACGAGGAAGATGCGTCGACGGAGCAGGGGCACAACTATTGCCCCGTGCATCACCGCTGATGCGCCACAGAAGGCCTATGTCTTTGATAGACTCACTCGCTGTAGTGGCGAGGAGAATTTGGATTCTGAGTACTATGCGCCCCAGCGGGCTAGTACGAAGAAGTCCAAGGCAGCACGGGCCATGCGCCTCAAACGTGCTTTGCCGGAAGCAAACCAGAAGCATGTGCTCATAATCAAGCGCGCTGCTGATGGTAAGCTGTACAAGGTAGACTCGGGTGCTTCTGTGCCGGAAATGAGTCGACCTTCAAAGTCCTTATCTTACTTGGACACATCTGTTGCGTTCATAACCGAGTCGAGCAAGACAAACCCTGTGGCCTTGAACTCCCGTGCCTCCTCTGGTTGTGCGTTTGAGGTCCGTTCAAGTCACTGTAAATGTTGTTCCCCCACTACTTATCTGAGCACCTATTTTGTATTGGATCAGGGGGCACAGCATTCACTTGACCACCCCGGCGTTTGGCCTTGCCATGCGCCTGATGGGGGTGCGAAGGTGGCACTCTCCTCCAACGATCTGCGTAACATGATCACTCACAAACGTCGGTCAGGAGAGTCGACTGACAAGCACAATACACCCCTCACAGGGTACGCCTGTGCTGTAGTCACCATCAACTGTTGTTGCAAAATAGCAGTCCCGCCACCAAGGCAATCGGTGTTCCAGCGGCTGCAATCACCAACACCTTTCCGACGTTGCCTCGGAAACAAAGTGTCAATTCAAGAGGAACCAGAGGTTGCTTCATGCAATGTGATCTCTAATTTCTCGTCAATCCGAAAGACGACTGGCTATTCCTCGTCCTCGTCCAAGAGTTAGCCGAGGAGAACCAAGACAACTGTTCCATCCTCTGGAGTGTTCGAAGGCACTCGGGGGAGAAAGAAGATCCTGGAGGAAGCTGGGGGTAGTCAAGCCCTCGTTGATCCTCCTTCTGAAGACGAAGATGCCCTACAGAGCACAACTGGGATAGAATTCAACCTCCCGAATGTTGCTAGGGATAGTCTAGACCCTGTGGACCTGCGTCTCAAAGACGAAGAAGTCATCCAAGACAGAACTGGGGGTAATCAGGTCCTCGCGGATACTTATCCCGAAGACGAGGGTGTCCTCCAAAACACAACTGGGGGTAGCCAGGCCAAAACTCCAGGAGAGGCAACTCCCCTACAAGAGAGCGAGGCCGAGAGTGAAGCCTTAACTGATCCATCAGACTCCAGCCGTGTCATGACGATATACATGACTGGGGGTGATACCGAGCCTGATGCGCCGCCAGCAGACCTTGTCCAGCGCATGAATACCCTGGAGGGAGGGCTCAAAACCCTCACTGTCTCCATAAAAACACTGACTCAAGCGGTGTTTAAGATACGGTCAACTTTGGCCAAGGCACCGTCTACTGGTCCTGACCTAGGGGCCAATGGAGAATCAAGTGTACCCCTTCAACGGGTATCCTTGGATACTGTTCACCGCGAAGCACCTCGGACGTTGGAGCCATCAAATGCTCAACTCAAGGCTGTACCACCTTTCCTGACTCCCAGCTCCACGGAAGACGTGGTGGAGATGACCAGGGACTTGCACGAACGCTTTGAGTCCAAGAACACGCAAGAGGAGCGCCAAAAGATGGGCATCCCCCAACCATATCCCCTCGAATGGAACAAAGTAGTTTATCCTCCTAAATATAAACCACAAACTCTGACGTCGAACAATAGGAAGGACTCTCCGCGTTGCTATCTGACGTACTTTCAGTCCCAAACGGGACATCTCCTGAAGGTTGACACACTACTTACCAGCATATTTGTCAGGGCACTGAAAGGAGTGGCGTACGACTGGTACTGCAGCCTCCCCGATAACTCTATATCTTCCTTCGATGACTTGACGTATCTTTTCCTCAACCGTTTCTACGGCGGCGGGAAGGACATGACAATGGCGTCCCTCATAGAGATACGCCAGAAGGAGAAGGAAATAGTTCGAGTATTCATCGAACGCTTCCGACAGGCCTGCTTTAGACTGCCCCCGGGCATGCCAGAACATGCACTCCTCTCCTCCTGCAGCATGAACATGCTGTCTGCAGTCAAACTCTGGCTGAACTCCACTCCTCCTCCCGACTGGACTTTCTTGATCATCGAAGCCAAAGCAGCAGAAAAGAAGGCGTCCAATGCTCGCCTTCTGGGAGTTAGTTTCCCTGTATTTGAGGACAAAGGGAAACGGCCTACAGCCAACAACTCCGGACGAGAGACGAAGGGGAAACATGCGTTGACTGTCAATGCCTCCAAAGGAGCATCAACACCCACTCAAAGCCTCCACTTGTACTAAGGACAAAGGAGGTTTATTCTTTTAACGATGAAGACTCCCTGCAACTCTTTCAGATACTGAAGCAGGGTGACAAGATCAAACTGTCGGACCTGAAGCGTCCCGACGAGGTTGGAAAAGTGGACAATTCGAGGTACTGTCACTACCATATGTTTGTCGGACATCCAACCAAGGACTGCTACATCCTCAAAAACTACATCCAGCACACGATAAATATGAATGTTATCTCCGTCGACTACGAGGAGAAAATGGTCTCGGCCAATCTGGTGTTACTCCAATTTGGCACCTTACCGCCGACCACAACACAAGATGGCGTCGTCCCCATCCCTAAGGCGACAATGGAGGTGGTTAACTTACCACCTACTCGTGACAACGTGAGTGGACTCACCCCGCTCACCACATCTCGAGGAGAGATCTTATAGGTTCACCCTGATCTCGTCTCCGATGTTACTCAACCGGAGGTACGCTCTGCCTCCAAAACCAAAGACAGGAAGGTTAAGTCTTTCCGTATGGTCTATTCCTTCGCAAAAGAGGCACTTCCTGTACAAACCCGTTCACAGCTGAACGTCCAACCCGACGAAGCTGTCGTCGAGGTAGTCCCTCCCTGTACTGCCCCTGCTGCCGAAGAAGGGGGTCCATCCAAGCCTCCAACAGCCAATAAGCAGAAGCATGTAGAGGTCCATTTCGATAAACCTCTGCGAAAGGAGAATGCTTCGGGACTAGCCAAGCCCCACAACTTCGACATACTGGCATAACTTACCAGTACTCCTGCCCGCCTATCTCTGTTTGAGCTTCTTCGCCTATCCAAGGACACTCGGGAAGCTCTCTGCGAAGCTCTGAAGGATGCTGAGTCCTTTATCAGTCAGGTCAAGCAGCCTGAAGATCTCCCGACTATATGTGCGCATTGTCATTGTGCGGATGAAGTTATCCCCAACATAACCTTCACCCAACAAGACATGCTCCTCAAGCACAACCGACACAACATGTCTCTGTGTTATACAGGGTATATCGGTTCCGTCAAGGTGAAGCGGATTTATATCGATCTGGGATCTTGCCTCAGCATCATCCCGAAGATGCTGCTCTCAACACTGGGGATCCCAATGTACCATCTGGCGCCCTCCAAAACCACAATCAGTGGCTTCAATGCCAGCAAGAGTGAGCCGCTGGACAAAATACGGCTGAAGTATCATATTGGTAACCTCAGAACCGAGGTCACTTGCTATGTCGTGGACGTCGATGTCAACTACAACCTCATACTGGGTCATCCGTGGCTGTATAAGTACATGGTGGTACCTTCTACACTCCACCTATGTATGAAATATGTGTCCACCAATGACATCATCCGGACGGAGTTCGCAGACATCGACCCTTTCAAGGAGGTTGAAGCCTACTTCACTGATTCCAACTTGTACAAATCACCTGACGAGGAGGAAGCCAATGATGCTGACGATGAAGTAGAAACGACAGCAGAGCCCAACATGGAGCCAGAGACGATTCCTGTCGCTCCTCTAAAAATTCGACTCAAAGGGAAGCCGCCTCAGACGTTGCCTCCCATGAGCATCAAGCTACCTGGAAAAGCACCAACTGCTCCAGGTAGAATACCTACTGAAGCTCCCTTGAAGATACGACTCAAGGGAAAGCCGCCTCAAACATCGGCTCCCCTTGTGGCAGAACTACAGGGGAAGGCACCTATCACCGAAGGCGCAGTTGAGGCACCTCTGAAGGTGTGTCTTAAGGGCAAGCCGCCACGATCATCTGTCTCATCCAAGCTGCCGGAGAAGGCCCACATAGCCCTCTCGGACCCCAAGACCAAAGATGTGGTGGACTCTCCCGATCCAGTCCCAGTACTCACAGATGAAGAGCTAGGGGAATATATCTCTGCTGATGTAGATGCACCCTCTCTGGACAATATAATTCTGCGGGACAAAATCTCGTGTTTAATCAATAATAGAGTGTCTTTTAATTATTCTAGTCTTCCACATTGGAATGCCATGTATATATTAGATAACGCTCTACGGTCGTTGCAAACACAAATAACGACCGTTCATCATGTAAATCGAGTAGTCCCGTCCCAAGGGGTCTGTTTGTAGTTCCTCCGCAGAATCGAGACGAAGAATCCATCATCTTCGACAAAGTCGAGCGTCATCAAGATCTTCCGCCACTCAAGCAAGAACTGGATACCGGCAGAATACAAGTCTATCGGTACACGGACAAGGAAAATTACCTCATCCAAAAGATGGTTTACGACCTAAAAAGCAACCAAGGCCTGAACTACGGCAAGGTTCGACGTCTTCCTCTCCGGCTTTCAATACCTAAAGGAAAGCCACAGGACTACTATCATCGAACTCGACGGGGGGTGGGCTACGTCACGCCGCCGTCAACACCAGAGAGTTCGGAGGCAGAAGAAGGAGAACATTCTCACTCGTCCGAAGCATCAACTTGGGATTCCGATACCAGTATCGGCTCAGTCTTCAAGAGAGTGCTATCAGCCAATATGACAACTGCACAATCTCAAGAAGATGAAGGCGAAGACCAAACGTCAGAATTCTTCGAAGAAGAACCCTGAGCTCAATGCCTAGGAGAACAGTGGGAGTCTCGGTTTGAATTACGCGAACCCCCAACCGAAGCGAAGTCAAATAGATCGACCTTGGGGATGGATCTTCCTCCAAACCCATCTTCATCAGCAAAAGCCTAAAAGGAGAAGACCGAGAATCTTTAATCCAGCTGGCTAAGGAATATATCGATGTCTTCGCCTGGAGCTACAAAGATATGCCGGGACTTGATCCCCAAATTGCGATGCATAGGCTTAACATCTTACCTGATGCCAAGCCTATAAAGCAACAATAGCGACATTTTCGTCCCGACATCATGAACGCTATCGATCAGGAAGTAGACAAACTCCTGACCAGCGAATTTATTCGTGAAGAACAACACCCGGATTGGGTGGCCAACGTCGTCCCTGTCACCAAGAAGAATGAGAAGATACGGGTCTGTATCGACTTTAGGGATCTCAACACTGCTTGCCCGAAGGACGAATTCTGTCACCCCCAGTTTTCCAAAATATGGGTATTTTTATCATTTTACATTTTTGAATATTTTTAAAATTTATTTTATTATTTATGATATTATTTTGGGGTTGAAATTTATTTTATTATTTATGATATTGTTTTGGGGTTATTTGCGGGTTCGAATTTCAACTCAATCCGACTTCAAACGGGGACCCGGGGGTAGTTTGACTCTAGTGGGACCTACACACTAGTTAAGCATGGCCCACGTGATATTAATTTTAGTCCACATGATAGAAATATTTTAGTTAGAGGTTAGACTAATTATTATGGATAAGGTTAGTGTGATTAGAGACTTTAGAATGACTAATTTAGCCCCAACCAATTAGCCCTTTCCTAATACTCATAGAATAGGTTAGTGGGGGCATTTGGGACCTTACCATAATAGGACAAATAGCCTCATATGGCCAGCCACTTTGGGAGAGGATAGGCTCAAGTTCATTTCATTATTCTCATCCACACTCTCTCTCTTGTTCTTCCCCAAATTCCTAGAGAGCAATCCCTAGCAATTTCTTCACCAAATCCTTCTATTTCGCCACCAAATCTTCTTCTTTCCTCCTCCATTCTAGCCAAGGAGGAAGTAACCCAAGTTTGGGAGGATTCGGAGCTCGTTCGTGTCCTTTTTAAATCTCTACGTGTCGGTGTCGCTCCGGAAAAGCTTTTCTTCGATTCGATCTACCGGGAGGTATAAATTCCTTCTCCTTTTCATTTCCTCATGTATATAGGTCTATTTTGAACCCATAGAAATGACCCCCATAGTTGTATCTCCATTTGTGTCCATTTCATGTCCATTTGGAGGTCATAGGAGTGTCCTTTGTGTTGTGGTTGTGTCCATGTGGGAAAACCCCAAATTTGGACACACTATGTGTTGTTGTTATATATGAATGAATTATTACATGTTTAGTCTCATAATTTTGTATTAGAGATGTGTTCTATAGTGTCTCATATATATATATATTAGTGTAGAGAGTGAGTTCTTGATATATTATGTTATATACTTGTGTTCTTTTGTCTCAAACTACCCAAATCCGTCATGATTTTTATCCACGTTTTTAATTTCAGCCCTAACTTAGAAATGTCCTAACTTCTAGCTCAAAGCTCGGTTTAATCTTCTGTTTTTTTAAAAAGAAGCATATTGAAGTTAGCTTTCCAAAAACATATATTAATGGGCCTAATTCTTTCTGTAACTTTCTGGAGAATTATTTGAGTGTCAGCTGTACGAAAGACAAACGCGTTCTCGATATTTTCGCAATTTCGGGAGTTTCCGGAAACGAAAACGCGATCCGTTTGAAGTTTCGGAAAGCTAACACATAGATCTATAACATACTTTAATCCTAGATTTTAATTCATACTGAGATGGTACAGTATTGATTATTAGTAGGAGTTACTATTCGTTATATGCATTTTGTGCACCCTTGTGTGTAATATAATGTTCTATTTGATTTTAACCCATGTTAATGTATATACATTATGTAATTAAATAGAGAATGCAAGCATGAGTAAATGTTTAAATAAATGATGTATAAGGTGTAAGTATCCTATCTAATGTAAGCATGTATAAGTATGGCTTGTAATAAATATGTAGGTTCCATAGTATGTAATGTATGGTGCATATAGTAGTGCAAGAGAATAAATGAATGATGAATGAATGCAAGCATGAATGTAATGTAATAATAGATGTAATGTATGCAATATACAAGTTAATGAGATGTAATGTTCTATGTTAACACAAATCCTATATTACCTCATGTACCCCTTACACTATGTAGACACTATCACACTTGACACTTTGTTCACTTACACTTTGACACGCTTTGATATGTATACACTATGTATGCCCATTTAACCCTCACTTATCCCATTGCTATATTCACATACACACACAGCCTCTTAAATAAGTATTTATGAATACAGTTAACTTAGCTATGTATGTATATTATATACATGTTAGCATATTGTGTTGTAATATATAAGTTTATATAACCATTTGAAATGTCATGATTATAGACCTAATGTTGAATACCAATATATGCATGTGTATATATGTGTAGACATATATAGTTTAAAGTAATACATTACCTAGTGTATATCCAATGTGAATTCTTGCCTATTTGAGTATTGAATAATTGCATGCTATATAGAGTTGGGTATATGTTGGCTTGTATAGCCTTGTACTATTGATGTGTGCTTGCTAGGATAGTCTTGGTTAGGCCTAGTAAGACTTGCTGGGTTAGGACATGACCTAGTTTGACTAGTGCAGTTGACCAGAGTTGACCAAGGGTTGACTTTGGCCTAGTTTGACCTAGATTCATGTAGAATACATTGTAGTGGTTTATATTACCCTTCTGGACATGTTGTGACTTGTGCTATTCTAATTAGGAGCCAGACACCTCTCCTCGGACAGTATCTTTACCTTGGACATTCAGATATCAGGCGAGTACATTCTCTGATCATTTTATAACTTGTTTAGAATTATATTCCAGCTCTAGTTTACCTTATTTGATGCTGTCACGATATTATCACGGATTGGTACTATATGAATCCCTACATTGAGATGTTATCCCCCTCGGGAGCATCGGATACATTATGTCATGTGTTTCGTGTACATCATGTATTCCTCGCTCTCATGTTATTTATGTTTCTTATGTGCTTCATGCTCGTTCATGCATGCTCATGTACTCTCATGTGCTCTCATGAATCGGTCATGTTTTCCATGTATCTCATGTATAAACTATATTACATGTGCACTCATTTATGAGCCTTCTTATGAATTTCATGTGCACCCATTTTTGGGCCCCCCATGTGAACTTCATGTGCACTCATGTATGAGCTCTCATGTATACTTCATGTGCACCCATTTATGGGCTTCATGTGAAAACCATGTACGTAACATAACTTGTTTGGATCCTTGTTATTGATTGGGGTATGGGGGAGTATAAATAGTCATGTAAACAATTCCAAAGTAGTATAGCCATGTGCGCCTCTTTAGTATAGTCATGTGCAAATCTAGCTGTTCACATGTCGACTTTATACTCTAAATCACTAGTCACTGGTATCTCTCTACTTATAGTAGATATTTCTATTACAGTTCTCTTTCTGTTTACGTCATGTACTTTTTTTCAGTTTCATGTATCGTACTCTCCTGCATGTTTATATTCTCTAACCTGTTATGATCTGCGTGAGATGTATTATGCTCGCTCCTGACTGGACCTGTTGATAAATTTTACAAATAGCCTGGAGGTTGCCTGCTAGCCTAGAGGAGACACAGTAGAGGTTGTATAGATAGTTAGGGTTTGATTATAGATTATTTTCAGTTGTTTTGAGTTGTATTTATTTTATGGATTACTGTATTTGAGCTTTGAGATGTATTTTTGGGTTGGTGTATCTTAGACACTTAAACTTCTATCTGCTGTATCTCTTTTGGATTTCATGTTCTATCTATCTTCCATTATGCTCTACCTTAGATGTGATTGAGTTTACATTCTGCTATGTCACCCCCATTCGGAGAGTATAAACTGTTTAGCCTTATACTGTTAGATGCATGAGACCTAAGACAGCGTTCTACCGTCGACACTGCGACGTAGGCTGGGCGTTGTTACGTATTCGTACCCTGACGGTGGGTGCGGGTCGTGACACATTTTTAGTGGTGGCCCATGCAGGTCGAGTTTATGTAATGGTATTCGAACTAGAGTACCACTACAGCCTGCAGTAGGAATAGGATATATTTTGAAGGTACTCAATCACGGTTAGGATTCCTTGAGAGATTCCTGGGACGACCCTTGAGAATCTTATTTTAACTTCGATTTGAAATCTGTTTTCCCTGATTTGATTTACCTTTACTTCCTGTTATTGAACTTGATTTTGATGGATTATTGTTGAATTTTGAATCTTGATGTTAGTGGTTGAATTTGAGTCTGTATTTTTATGATTTTTGATGGATTATTGTTGAATTTTGAATCTTGATGATAGTGGTTGAATTTGAGTCGGTATTTTTATGATTTTTGATGGATTATTGTTGAATTTTGAATCTTGATGTTAGTTGTTGAATTTGAGTTTGTATTTATATGTATATACACATTTTTGAAATTAAGGTATAACCTGATAACATACTTGATAAGGACAGTGAGAAAGGTAAAAGTCTACTTTATTATGGAATTTAGAATTTATTGCAGTCATATTTGCTAGCATGACATGGACGTAGAGCCTGATATAGCTATACTTATCTTAGTTATGAAATCTAGATTTTCTTGCAGCCATACCGGGTGGCGTGGTAAGAATTCTAGATAACATGATTATAGGGTGTATGCCTTATTATGGACTCTATCGTTTATTGCAGCTATGCTTATTGGCGTGGCAGAATTCTGACAACATAATTTCAAGAAGACGTATATGATTATCAGATTGTACCTTAAATATTTTTGAACATGTTTTCTCTAATTTTGTTTCAGTCCTTCAAAAAAAAAGAAAAAAGAAAGAAAGAGAGAATTGTTATTTGTTTGTTTTGTTTTGTTTCTCATTTATTTAACTTAGGAGTAGCTTTAGATGTTTTTATAAACTTTGTGTAACTTCTTTCTATGAAATTCTTCTTAATACAATGAATCGATGGTTTTGCTAGACTTTATCTTGGATTTGAAAATTTAGCTCTGGGTTTCAAAATGGGTTTTTCTTTTAAACAGATAAGCAAAAATAGATTTTATCGTTATTTCTTTCTTGCTATTATTCTTGTATTAAATAATAATAATAATACTGTCTTGATTATGTCAATCACCTGCTTGCAACCTTGGTAGGAATCTAATTGTTGGTCTTAACGTAGAATTAAAATTTTATATTGGGACATGAGAATATATATGAATATATATAGTGGACACTTTCCTAACACTTATGCATGCTACACTTGATTTCCACCTATCTGAATACATATTAATATGTCTTTAATGTTTAAATTTTCAAAACCCCAATATTTCTGATTCTCTGCTTTTCCTAGCTTAACTCGTAATTTAAATATAAAATTTCATGATAATAGTTTTATTTATATTACCGCACATGTATGTTATACGTAGGGTTTCAATTCAAAAAAGAAGAAATTTTGGTTGAGTTTTGTGTTTAAATTTGTCAAATCTGAGACTGTGTGCATATTTACCCTTAATACGGGATTTTAAATGTTAGTTCAAATTGATTGTTTTAAATGTAATATTTAAAGCTGTGTACATTGTTGTTTTAGGGATATAAATTTAGGTTCCATATTCTTACATGTTATGTTGTGATAAACATTGAGTTGGTTTTGATGTGCAAATTCTCCAAAATCCTGAAAACTGAATACATGTTAACATTTTTACATTAATTTCCATGTTTAGTTCAATTTCAGATTTAACATATAATATTGAACTGTATGCGTAGATAAATGTATTGATAGTATATTAGGGTTTTATTTCTATCATGTTAGGATGTATTGGGAGCATTGAGATTAGTTGTGATGATTCAAACTCCTAAATTTTGAAATTGCATTATGTTAATATTGCACTGGTTTAAATGTTAGCTTATTTTCAGATTTTGTATGTAAATGCTGAACTAAAACTGGGTCTAACCTTTCATTACTAAAGCTATAACCCTGTATAGTGACACCCATACTCTAACATAGTATACACTGCCATGTAACCTAACCCTTCCTCCCTATGTTATGTTCATATATCTATATAGATATATATATAGAGCTTAGGCATACATGTTATAATGTATATAGATATAACTCAATCTCTAACTCTTTATATATATAGATATGGTTAGCCATGCATGTTATGAGTAAATAGGTTGTGCATTGTAGATTGTTTAACCAATATGCCATGAGTAGTGTAACTTGATAGCTATTGTTTTGAAACCGAAATCCTCCTATACACTTTTATGTATATTTTACATACACACACGCCTATTATCTAACCATATGAACATGTCCATATACACCCATACACACACGAACTACATAACTTGTACATAATGCAAGCTTTTCCCTCTCTAACGCTATATATATAAATATATTGTGATTGGATTTCCATGCAATTGGCTTTCATTCTTTAACTTTTGATTTTGATTTTCTTGAATAGTACCCCTTATTAGATAAATGGTAGTTAACTTTATTTTATTTTAATAAGTACCAGTTTTCATATAGGATGGTAGACTGCCTTACAGTCTTGATGATTGTTATTTCTGTATCTTTTCTAGTTTAGCACCCTAGATTGCTTGTGTGTTTTGATACCATATGACCGTTTTGGTTTAGCATGACTAGTATACCTAGATGAGACTTTCACTACCACCGTATGCCATGACCCTGTATGTCATCCTTTTAAATCATATGATTGTTTAAGTTCTGAGACTTTGATTGTGGGGGGTTTGACCTAGAAGGAGTATGAACATTTTAATTTCAAGGACAAAATTTTTCTAAGGTGGGTAGACTTGTAACACCCAGTTTTCTAAAATGAGGGTAATTTTGAAATTTGGTAATTTTAATCATTTATTGATTTGACATTTAAATCATGATATGATTTTTGGTAATTTTTAAATTATTTTAAAACTATTTAAAATTATGACTTGTGATTTTGATGTTTTGCTAGTGAAACCCTAGAGACTGTTTGACCTATAGCCTAACCATGTGATTAGGATATTTTAATGTCATTTCTGGCCTAAGGATATTTTGCATTTGACCTCTTTGAATTATTTTGATATTTATTGTGTTGGTGATTGTTGATTTTGACCTTGATAGGTGTGATTTTGTGATGGTTTTGTGTCCGTATCGGACACGTATCAGTTTTTATTTACAAATGTTTGATGTGCCTCAAAGAGATTTTTTTTTATTGCTGATTTTTTTTTTGAAAAGTATTTGAATGAGATTGTTTTCTGCATGTGTTTCCTGTGATTGCTTTGTTTTAATTTCGTGGACGAAATTTTTTTTAAGGTGAATAGATTTGTCACCCCCAGTTTTCAGAAATATGGGTATTTTTGTCATTTTATATATTTGAATATTTTTAAAATTTATTTTATTATTTATGATATTATTTTGGGGTTGAAATTTATTTTATTATTTATGATATTGTTTTGGGGTTATTTGAGTCGGGTTCGAATTTCAACTCAATCCGACTTGAAACGGGGACCCCGGGATAGTTTGACTCTAGTGGAACCCACACACTAGTTAGGCATAGCCCACATGATATTAATTTTAGTCCACATGATAGAAATAATTTAGTTAGAGGTTAGACTAATTATTATGGATAAGGTTAGTATGATTAGAGACTTTAGAATGACTAATTTAGCCCCAACCAATTAGCCCTTTCCTAATACTCATAGAATAGGTTAGTGGGGGCATTTTGGACCTTACCATAATAGGACAAATGCCCCATATGGCCAGCCACTTTGGGAGAGGATAGACTCAAGTTCATTTCATTATTCTCATCCACACTCTCTCTCTTGTTCTTCCCCAAATTCCTAAAGAGCAATCCCTAGCAATTTCTCCACCAAATCCTTCCATTTTGCCACCAAATCTTCTTCTTTCCTTCTCCATTCTAGCCAAGGAGGAAGCTACCCAAGTTTGGAAGGATTCAGAGCTCGTTCGTATCCTTTTTAAATCTCTACGTGTCGGTGTCGCTCCGGGAAGGCTTTTCTTCGATTCGATCTACCGGGAGGTATAAATCCCTTCTCCTTTTCATTTCCTCATGCATATAGGTCTATTTTGAACCCATAGGAATGACCCCCATAGTTGTATCTCCATTTGTGTCCATTTCATATCCATTTGGAGGTCATAGGAGTGTCCTTTGTGTTGTGGTTGTGTCCATGTGGAAAAACCCCAAATTTGGACACACTATGTGTTGTTGTTATGTATGAATGAATTATTACATGTTTAATCTCATATTTTTGTATTGGAGATGTGTTCTATAGTGTCTCATATATATATTAGTGTAGAGAGTGAGTTCTTGATATATTATGTTATATACTTGTGTTCTTTTGTCTCAAACTACCCAAATCCGTCATGATTTTTATCCACGTTTTTAATTTCAGCCCTAATTTAGAAATATCATAACTTCTAGCTCAGAGCTCGGTTTAATCTTCCATTTTTTTAAAAGAAGCATATTGAAGTTAGCTTTCCAAAAACATATATTGATAGGCCTAATTCTTTCTGTAACTTTCTGGAGAATTATTTGAGTGTCAGTTGTACGAAAGACAAACGCGTTCTCGGTGTTTTCGCGATTCCGGGAGTTTCCGCAAACGAAAACGCGATTCGTTTGAAGTTTTGGAAAGCTAACACATAGATCTATAACATACTTTAATCCTAGATTTTAATTCATGCTGAGATGGTACAGTATTGATTATTAGTAGAAGTTACTATTCGGCATATGCATTTTGTGCACCCTTGTGTGTAATATAATGTTCTATTTAATTTTAACCCATGTTAATGTATATACATTATGTAATTAAATAGAGAATGCAAGTATGAGTAAATATTTAAATAAATGATGTATGAGGTGTAAGTATCCTATCTAATGTAAGCATGTATAAGTATGGCTTGTAATGAATATGTAGGTTCCATAGTATGGAATGTATGGTACATATAGTAGTGCAAGAGAATAAATGAATGATGAATGAATGCAAGCATGCATGTAATGTAATTATAGATGTAATGTATGCAATATACAAGTTAATGAGATGTAATGTTCTATGTTAACACAAATCCTATATTACCTCATGTACCCCTTACACTATGTAGACACTATCACACTTGACACTTTGTTCACTTACACTTTGACACGCTTTGATATGTATACACTATGTATGCCCATTTAACCCTCACTTGCCCCTTTGCCATATTCACATACACACACAGCCTCTTAAATAAGTATTTATGAATACAGTTAACTTAGCTATGTATGTATATTATATATATGTTAGCATATTGTGTTGTAATATATAAGTTTATATAACCATTTGAAATGCCATGATTATAGACCTAATGTTGAATACCAATATATGCATGTGTATATATGTGTAGACATATATAGTTTAAAGTAATAGATTACCTAGTGTATATCCAATGTGAATTCTTGCCTATTTGAGTATTAAATAATTGCATGCTATATAGAGTTGGGTGTATGTTGGCTTGTATAGCCTTGTACTATTGATGTGTGCTTGCTAGGATAGTCTTGGTTAGTCCTAGTAAGACTTGATGGGTTAGGACATGACCTAGTTTGACCTAGTTTGACTAGTACAGTTGACCAGAGTTGACCAAGGGTTGACTTTGGCCTAGTTTGACCTAGATTCATGTAGAATGCATTGTAGTACTTTATATTACCCTTCTGGACATGTTGTGACTTGTGCTATTCTAATTAGGAGCCAGACACCTCTCCTCGGACAGTATCTTTACCTTGGATATTCAGATATCAGGCGAGTACATTATCTGATCATTTCATAACTTGTTTAGAATTATATTCCTGCTCTAGTTTACCTTATTTGATGCTGTCACGATATTATCACGGATTGGTACTATATGGATCCCTACATTGAGATGTTATCCCCCTCGGGAGCATCGGATACATTATGTCATGTGTTTCGTGTACATCATGTATTCTTCGCTCTCATGTTATTCATGTTTCTCATGTGCTTCATGCTCGTTCATGCATGCTCGTGTACACTCATGTGCTCTCATGAATCGGTCATGTTTCCCATATATCTCATGTATAACCTATATTACATGTGTACTCATTTATGAGCCTTCATGTGAATTTCATGTGCACCCATTTTTGGGCCCCCCATGTGAACTTCATGTGCACTCATGTATGAGCTCTCATGTATACTTTATGTGCACCCATTTATGGGCTTCATGTGAAAACCATGTACGTAACATAACTTGTTTGGATCCTTGTGTATTGATTGGGGTATGGGGGAGTATAAATAGTCATGTGAACAATTCTAAAGTAGTATAGCCATGTGCGCCTCTTTAGTATAGTCATGTGCAAATCCAGCCGTTCACATGTCGACTTTGTACTCTAAATCACTAGTCACTGGTAGCTCTCTACTTATAGTAGATATTTCTATTACAGTTCTCTCTCTGTTTACGTCATGTACTTTCTTTCAGTTTCATGTATCGTACATTCCTGCATGTTTATATTCTCTAACCTGTTATGATCTGCGTGAGATGTATTGTGCTCGCTCCTGTCCTGACTGGACCTGTTGATAAATTTTACAGATAGCCTGGAGGTTGCCTGCTAGCCTAGAGGAGACACAGTAGAGGTTGTATAGATAGTTAGGGTTTGATTATAGATTATTTTCAGTTGTTTTGAGTTATATTTATTTTATGGATTACTGTATTTGAGCTTTGAGGTGTATTTTTGGGTTGGTGTATCTTAGACACTTAGACTTCTATCTGCTGTATCTCTTTTGGATTTCATGTTCTATCTATCTTCCATTATGCTCTACCTTAGATGTGATTGAGTTTACATTCTGCTATGTCACCCCCATTCGGGGAGTATAAACTGTTTAGCCTTATACTGTTAGATGCATGAGACCTAAGACAGCGTTCTACCGCCGATACTGCGGCGTAGGCTGGGCATTGTTACGTACTCGTACCCTCATGGTGGGTGCGGGTCGTGACAAATTCCTACTACCAATCACCGACGTGATGATCGACAACACATGTGGCTTCGAACGCATGTCTTTCATGGACGGGTATTCGGGCTACAACCAGATCAAGATGTTCCCCGATGACGCAAAACACACGTCATTCAGGACTCCGAAGGGGGTCTTCTGCTACACAGTGATGCCTTTCGGCTTGAAGAATGCTGGTGTGACATACCAGCGAGCTATGAGCTCCATCTTCCATCAGTATCTTCGCAAAACAGTTGAATGCTATGTTGATGACATCGCAGTCAGGAGCCGTCTCAAAGGAGATCACCTATGAGACCTTAAGACAGTCTTTGATCTCATGCGAGCGCATCAACTTAAGATGAACCCCGATAAATCCTTCCTAGGGGTTTCTAGCGGAAAGTTCTTGGACTTAATTATCACGACGAAAGGCATTCATGTCGATCCCGAGAAGACCAAAGCCATCCTTGACAAGGACCCTCCAAAGAACCTCCGAGAACTTCGAGGCCTGCAGGGGCGTCTGGCATACATCCGGAGGTTTATAGCAAACCTTTCCGAGAAATCTCAACCATTCACCCAACTCATGAAGAAGGGAGTCTCTTACGTCTGGACAAAGGAATGCCAAAAAGCTTTCGATGACATCAAGGCTTACTTAACGAGCCCGCCAGTCCTGGTGGCACCCATCGCCGGTAAACCATTTCTCCTCTACGTCCGTGCCATGGATCATTCTTTCGGCGCTCTGCTTGCTCAGAACAGCGACAGGCTATGAGCAAGCTATCTACTACCTCAGTAGAACACTGATTGGGGCCGAACACCGGTACAACCCCGTTGAAAAAGAGTGTTTGGCTTTGGTATTTTCCATCCAGAAGACTCGCCATTATGTCTCGGGCCAGACGATTCATGTCATCTCCCGAGTCAATCCACTCAGAGTTCTCATGATGAAGCCAAGGTCATTAAACTGCTGGCTAGCTACATGGGTAATCCTGCTAACGCCATACAACATGGTGTTCGTTCCATAAAAAGTCATCATGGGTCAGGCTCTGGCCGACTTTTTAGCTGCACACCCCATCTCGGAGTCCTCCAGACCCTATGAAGACATCCCGGATGAGGTCCAAGAATCAAACGTCATCGAAGAAAGCTCCGTCTGGCGGATATTTTTCGATGGTGCATCAAGAACAGGCCCCAAAGGCCAGATCATCGCAGGTATGGGGGTAGTCTTAGTCTCCCCCGATCAGCTGGTCATCCAGCGCACCTACTCCCTTTCGAAGCCGTGCTCCAACAATGTTGCCGAGTACAATGCTCTCATCATGGGACTCCAGCTGGCGCAATAGCTGAGGGTGGATCATCTGGAAGCCTACGGCGACTCAAAACTCATCGTTAACCAGGTCAGAGGGCAATACGAAGTTCGCCATGAAGATCTGGTTCCTTACCATGAAGTTGCATTGAACATCATTTCAACCTTCACCAAGTTCTTCATCGAACATATACGTCGTTTACAAAATCTGGAGGCTGACGCTCTGGCTGGCCTCGCAGCCTCATTAGCTGCAGCCCTCGGGACTCAACACTACATAACGGTAGTTGGTCGAGACTTGGTTTGTCCTAAGAACAACCTATGCTCCCAAATTGCCCATACCGCTTCAACGAATGCTGCTATTAATGTCCGAGACTGGAGGTTCTCGTTCATCGACTTTGCTCTCTACGAAATTCTCCCGGAGGACCCGAAAGAAGCCGTCTCAGTCAGGAGATGTTCCCTTCGATTCTACTACGATATAGCTACTAAAATGCTGTACTAACGCTCCTACGATGGACTTCTCCTTCGATGCTTATCCAACAAAGAAGCATTCGAAGCCCTTCGGGAAGCTCATCAACCTGGCCCTAAGATGCAGGATCGACTGCGACGTATGGGCTACTACTAGCCAACCATGGCAGCCGACGCTGTCGACTATGCTAAAAAGTAACATGCGTGCCAGCTTCACGCTGACTTCATCCATATACCGTCAGAACCACTACATCCTACAGTCGCCTCCTAGCCCTTTGAAGCCTGGGGCATGGACATTGTAGGACCGATCACCCCTCTGTCATCGAGGGGACACCGCTTCATCCTAGCCATCACCGACTACTTCTCCAAATAGGCAGAAGCAGTTCTACTGGCGGAGGTGAAGAGCTCCAGGGTGGTCAACTTCATCAAGCACCATGTCATCTACCGTTTCAGGGTACCTCGGAGGATTATCCACGATAACAGTCCTCAGTTTATCAGCCATATTTTTAGCAGATTCTGTGACAAGAATCGCATTCAAAACGTGGCATCAACCGCCTACAATCCGACAGCAAACGGATTGGCTGAGGCATTTAACAAGACTATCGTCATGCTACTCAAAAAGGTCGTGTCATCCAACAAACGCGACTGGGACAAAAAGCTCGACGAATGCCATTGGGCCTACCGTACAACGGTACGGACCCCGACAAGCAACACACCATTCTCTCTGGTCTACTGGAGCGAAGCGATACTGTATCTCGAAATCCAGATACCGTCACTCCGTATAGCAATCACGAATCAACTCACAGAAGAAGACAATCAACGTCGCCGTCTGCGAGAATTGGAGGCACTTGACGAAAAGTGTCTCCTAGCTCAACAACGCATCGAACTCTATCAAGCCCGTATATCACAGGCTTTCAACAAAAATGTCAAGCAGAGGACTTTCCAAGTAGGCGACCTGGTTATGGCAGTCATAAGGCCGATGGTGTTGAGTCACAAGACACCAGGAAAGTTCGAACCCAAGTGGGAAGGACCGTTCATCATAGAGATGGTATACTCAAACGGTGCCTACCGTCTTGCCAAATCCAATGGAGACTTGTTCATGATGCCCATCAACGGCAAGTTCCTAAAGAAGTACTACTCTTTCCTTAGACTTGTACTTCTATCTCCACCCAACAAGGGAGTCTCTGGACCCAATCATCAGGGCCCACGTACACGTCCCACAAAATCTTACGCTTCTGGAACCCAGCTATTCCATAGCGTTCTATTTTCTAGTAGAGAGACAACCATGTCCACATTACCTCTGAGTTATTCCCCAACACCCTATAAAGCGGAATATTACGCTTCGTAAGGCGATGCTACCCATCATGTTTACCACGTCCATATTACCTCTGAGTAAACATCTCGTACAGATAACCCCTGCGTTGTCGTACATTGATCGCAGAACTTCCACGTCCACATTAACTCTGAGTAGTTCCGCGTATTCCCCCAAGGTCATTCCTACCATGTCCATAACACCTCTGAGTAGGAAGATTATTTCATTTGAATCCCATATTTGCCACGTCCACATCACCTCTGAGCAAACATGTCAGTTCTCTCGAACTTATTATCTGTACGTAGAAACCAAGGTACGCAAAAGATAATAGGTCCACACAAATCATCAAGTTCATGACAGCAAAATTGAACACACCACAAAAACTCTGTATTCTTTATTCAAAAATAAAGGATTATACCCCCAGCAAGAGTTGCAAATTACAAGAAGAAGAGATTACAATCCCTAAATATCCCTGGGGTTGGCCGAAAGCTCTTCAATTCGATGCTTCAAGCCTGCTGCCCGAGTCTCTACAGTCGCCAGGACCCGGCGTTCGGCTTCTTGACGCATCGTTTCTATGGTCTCAGGAGAAGTGTCATCCTCATGCTTCTCGTCCAACTGCTGCCGCTGCTGAGCCAGAGTAAGAGCCCGGCGTGTGAAAGATGCTTCCTCCTCCTTAGATGCTACATGTTCAACCCGGACTAGTTCAGCATCTAATAAGAGTTGGGCCCGCTGGTCTTCGAGGAGGCAAATCTTGGCATCAACCTCCGCTCTACTAGCATCCAACGCGGCCTGCAACTCCATCTTCTCCTGCGTGGAATGAGATAGCCTGTCCAGCACAGCCTCGGTTTCAGCCACCTTGCGTTTTCAGACACCCATGGTTGCCTGATAAGAGGACTCAATCTCAGCAATCAGCTTCTCCTTTTTCGCATCTATCAGGGCGGAGAGATCATTTTGCTGGATACGCTGAAACTCGGAAAGCAGTTAGTCCAGCTCATTCACCGAGGCCTCCAGAATCTCGGCCATATGATCATGGCCCTGGTGGAGACGTATCAGACCGATGTGTAGAAGCGCCATGGATTTTGCCATCGTGAAACTCCCATTGGTATTCATCACTGTCGATACACCCTTCTGCAGCATCTTGTACACTGCCTCAACAATGAATTTCACGTACTCATCCGTATCCGCCAGCACTTGTGGTGTCATGGCAGGAGTTGGAGGAGCTGTCCTGGATGGCGGACCTGAAGAAGACCCGCCGACCTCAATTTGTGAGGCTTGAACGTCGACCTCGGCAGACCCGCCCGCACCAGGAACTTGAATTTCGCTACCAGCACAAGATGCCAAAAGAGCAGAAGGAGTTGGGTGGGGTGTAGATATCGTCCTCCAAGTCGAAGAAGCAAGAGAGGGCTCTTGCATCAGCAAGCACTTGCCCTTTTTCGTCTCAAAGGGACTATCAGCATCCGGAGTTGCCTCCTCCACCACCGAGACACGATCTGTAACCCGTACGAAGCCTTCCTCTGGCAAGCTAACTAGATCATCTCCCGTTTTCTGATGATGCACGTCTTCTGGGGTCGGGCTCGGCAGACGAGTCTCCCCCTCATCATCGAATCCCTCCACGGGGACCAAATCTGTCGCCACCTTCCGGTCGGCAGCCACCTCAGCCTCTATTGCTGAGCCTGGGGTATGGCTCGATAATGCTACAGCCGACCTCCCTACATCATGACAAGGAGGGAAATTAACCCTCTCCTCTGTTTCAATCACGTCTGTTGCCCCCGCAACAGATTCACGCATCTCTGGAGGAACGTCATCTGAAGACGACGAACTCCACTCCACTTCTTTATCTGGAAGCCCCGTGTCTACTGGACCCTCAACGTCCAAGGCCCCCACGGCGGCTTGCACTGTAGAAGCATGGAAAATATTAAAGAAGGATCCATGCGGCCAGGAAACTCCATGCGGCTCAGGAAGCCCATGCAGCTCACTGATTCATGCGGCACGAGGGGCTATGCGGCTCAAGACGTCCTATGCGGCTCAAAATAGGAGACACGTGGCTTGAAAAATAGTTCTCCCCTCCTGCATTAATTGCTGTGACGGCTGACAGCTCTGAAAAAGTGGCAGTCCTGACACAAAAGTGGTAATTATGACTCTGTCATAAAGACAGACCCCTAGGGAAGTGAATGAGATCTCTGACACAATCTCCCAAAATCCAGAAAATGCCACGTGGCCCTGACACGTGGACGATCATATGCGGCTCGAGCGAAGACTTCCCATGCGGTTCAGAATGAAACCGTTCCATGTGGCTCAGGCCGAAACAGTCTCATGCGGCTCAAGCGGAGGCCTTCCCATACGGTTCAAGAGGACCATTTTCATGCGGCCCAGGCGGATGCATCCCTATGCGGCTAGCAATGATCATCTCCATGCGGTTCAAAGGTTCGAAGGGGGGGAGCCACTACCCAAGCAGCTCTGACACGTGGCCCGAACCTTATGCGGCCCTGTAAAACCCCTAAATTTCTACTATTTTTTTTTATTTATATTTGTACGGTTTTAAAATTTTGTATTGTACGTCGTGTGCGGAAGTTCGTTTTTCGAATTTGCTCGACGAGTGCGAATAAGTGCGAGTGTACATATTTTAGAAAAATATTTTTGTTCTATTTCTATAGTTTCAAACATTATAATAATTAGTTTTGCTATTTTTTCTAAGCTTATTGTTCTTACGTCATTCTAAAAGTTATTAAATAATAAAATAATATTTTTGTATACTAGAAAGGCATAATTACGTAAAGAATATTTTTGCATGCATATATTTCATAATTATTTATTGGTCTATTTTAAATAAAAATATAATGTTTGATATTTATTAATATTAATATTATTTGGTTCAAAAAGATATTTAAAAATATTTATTATTTTCGAAATTATTATTATAGGTACTTTTGAAAAATATTTTGGAAGATATTGTGACAATTTAAATCATGATATGAATCTATGTATTTATTTAAATAGTTAAATAATTGAAATTTAATTTATTGATTTGATTTTAAACTAAGGGGATCTAATTAGATTTAAATTGGATTCTTTTTTGGATTGGATTGATATGATTTGATTGATTTTAATTAAATAAATAATTTATCTACTTGGGTTTTAAATTCTCCTAATCCTATCCAAAGTGGAAATTCCCACATCCTATAAATAGGCAGGTACTCATCCACATTATTCATCCACAATACTTCTCCACAAATCTACGTGCAGTGCCTCATGTCCGTGTTCCACGTCCCAAATTCTTATTCCATCCATTACATTTACATTATCTTCTTCCTCGTGTCGGACACACCCCGACATCATCAAATCCCAAATCCTAGCCTAGCCTAAGCCTACGCTACCTCTGCCTCCTTCTGTCCCGTTCGACCCGACACAACCACCAACCCGTCTCCCCGTCTCCGCCAACAACCACCGCCGCCAAGACCACTTCTCTACGGACTACCCTCCGCTAACACAGCCCGGCCACCACCTCAGACTTCCAACCGAACCCCTGGCTTCGGCCAGCCTCGCCCCGACCACCACCAGACCTGGCCGCACAACCCCGACCACATGACAGACCGGACACCACCGTCACCATCCGGCCGTCACCACCATCCATCTTCACCACGCCTCCTCCTCTGCCATCACAGACCGACACCAACCCAAAATTTGGCCAACCACCCAAACCATCGCCAAAACCACCATCATCATCATCCCCACCGCGGCCACCGGTCGGAAGCCGGCCATTTTCCCCACAGCCACCGCCGAGCAAAGGGAAAAGAAATCAAAGAAAAATAAGAAAACCCTAACCTCACCTCCATCTCCGGCGACCTAGATCCGACCATCTAGCTCCCTATCCGCCGAGCCGTTGCCCATGATCCCGATCCACCGTCCAGCCGCAACCAAGCCACCGTCGACCGCCCTGGTTCTCTGTGCCTGCCGTGTGCATCCAATTCCTCCGCCGCCAGCCAACGCCGCGCTCCCCCGGCTCCGGCGAGACCATCAGCGCCTCGTACCACGATCGTTGATCCTTCTGCGCCTGTAGTCGACTTCCCCCTCCGTTCCCAATGCCGAGTTCGCCTCTACCATCTCCATCCCATACGGCCAGGACCCCGTCGATACTTTCCTGCGACGCCACCGTGAGCGCGTGCCGTCGATCGGACCGCCTCCACCGCCCAGTCGCTCCACGAGCCCGACCGGCCGCCCTCTTCGACCCTTCGCTCTCCGCCGGAACCCCGGGCGCCGAATCCGCCTCTCCTCCTACCGAAACCCCCTCTTCCCGAGACCCCCTCCGCGTCGAGCGACCACCGGAGCCCCGATCAACCCTCTCCCGATCGTCCGTACTTCGAGCCCCACCAGAACCCCGCGTCCGTCGCTCGCGGCGAACCGCCTCCCGGCTCCCCGATAGCTCCTCGGTTCCTCTTTCTCCTCCCCTTCTTTAATAAGTCTGTTTGACTTTTCTTTTTGTGTTTATTAGTTTTTAATATTTTTTTCCTAAGGAGAACAGAGAACCACTGTTCTCGAGACACATTTTTTTGGGTTGCATGCTTTTAATTATTTATTTTATTTTTATTTATGTTTTCTCTTCTTTTTGTGTTTTATTGTGTTGGGTTTTATTAATAGCAGAAGTACTGATTAAAATTTTATGTATAAAATATTTGGTAAGTGTTAGTATTACTAATTTGTTATTATTATTAGTCCAGCTACCACCTGATAAATATTTTATTATTATTATTATTATTATTATTATTATTATTATTATTATTATTAACATTATTAGTATAATTAGTATTATTTTGTTAGTAATTGATATTATTAATACTTGTAAAATAGAATATATTTTATTAGAATTTATTAGGTTTTTCTGTAGTTTGCAAAGTATATTATAGTCTACATATTTTACTAGGTATAACTACTATATAGTGTCATTAAAGTATTTTATACAAATATATTAAGTAATTGCCAAAATATGTAGATATATTATTATTAGTTTTATTACTTTTACAGTGCTAAGTTTTACGATTATTTTGGTTATTATTATCAATAAGTGGTTTTGAAATTTATCATGGTTATGAAATATTTTCAAAGTTATCTTGTAAAAATGTATAAATACTATATTTGACTTAGTATATTTTAAAATACTGTTTTAAAACTATAAACAAATTTTCTGGATTATTGATATTTTATCTAGAAATATTTTGACCAAATACATATAAATATATATAGATTTCGACCTAAAATGGTATTTTGACAAACTTAGAATTTTTGTCGAAAATGATTTTCTTGACTTTAAAGTACTTTTTGTTTTTTTTCTATAAATATTTTGACTCGTGAAAATTAGCTTTTAGGAATTATAAATATTTTTTAAAATTTGTATATATAAATATTTATTTTCTTTGATTTTCTTCTGTCCGTATCCAAGTCCTATTGTTCCTATTCCTTCGCCCATTTCGAGACTACCTTATGCCCACCCTAACCAATTTGACCCTTCTGGACCTAATGAAACTGTCCGTACCACCATCCGAGGTCACCTTGCATAGTGGTTGCACCGAAGTTGCAGTTTGTGCCACCTTGATCATCGCAGCACACCAGGCGTCCTACCAGGCAAGACACCTTGCCATTCGCTGTTTAATTATTTTAGCTCATATTTCACGCATTATTTATTTTCTTTATGCAAAATAAACTGTGATACATGGCATAACTGTTAGAACTTACTGTTCATTATTTCCTGCTGTGTATTATTTTCTTACAAATTAAACCTAGATTTAAGGGTCCACCATGTGTGTTGCATTCATTGGACTTGACACGTTGTAACACGAAGTTGTGTGTCGCATGTAGAACACGGAAGTACGTGATTGGCTGGCCACCAATACGTACAAGCCGTGCGATAGGAATAACCGCTAATAGAGGTTGCATGTTAGTTTGACTTAGCGATTATAGTGGTTTATGTTGTGGATACAACATAATAGGCATTGGGCAGGGAGGACAATTCCTTAGCGTATGGGCTTCGATACACTTCCCTTGTGACCCGGACTCTCCGCTGAAGATACGGGGTTGATGACCCATGCTCTTCCTGCTGGGGCCTCTGGTGCCCAAGAGGGGACTATGCCGATCCTATTTAGCCAGGGCCCATGCGTAGAAAGGATTGTTCTTAACAACATATCACTTAGAATGGTAGGCTACCCTATCGTTAGGTACGAGTACTTTTGGTTTGGGTACTTGTATCTGACCGTGGCTTGGAACAATAACTTGTCGCAGATTAGTTCGTCACATCTTGACCTTGTTTGGTTGTAGGTGTGACTTACTACTTCGATGAGAAGGTATTGAACCTTGTTGGGGTCCGGATACCTTATCGGATTCTTAGTATGGAAAGATACGTCGCCGTGAATTAGTTTACCATCTCCTGTCCTTGTTTGGTTGGGGGGATGGTACGCTCGTTCAGTAGGTGCGTATTGGACCATGTTATAAATTCGATTGACTTATTTATTTGAGCAATATTTATTCAGTTTATATGGCATGCTATTATGTGTTTTGTTACATCCCTCTGAGGACCTGGTTGTCTTGCCAGGTGTGTGCTATTGTCTTTCGCAGGTGCTTTAGCTCTAGCCGTGCTCATTGCTATTTCTCGAGGATGATTGCACTTGGATCGTCTTCGCTTCGCTCGCCAAATTCATAACTTTACTCATCTACTTTTCCTTTACTTGTTGGCAGTGGATTTGTCTCCGCCCAACATATTGTATCAAGACAAATTCATTTTTTATTATATGATATCTTTTATTCATTTATTCTGTGTGGATGAGATTAGTTATGGTTCTACTGCATGTTACAGCTTATGTATTTATACGAGGCCTCCATATATTGGAGTATACTTCGTATGAATATAGCTGGCATGTCTATGTTCCTAGTCCTATGTATTTTGGGACTGGGGCGTTACATGTTTTTGTGGTGGCCCATGCAGGGCAAGATAAATTGTTTGGTTACTTTACCGTACCAAGCAAGCCTGCGAATAGGATTAGGAGTCTAGGATCTCATCCACATACTTGACCTCTTTCCTTGATTTATCTATCGTTTGACTCATCAATTGCATCTTGCTTGCCTCCTTCCATCCATATTCTTATCTTTCCTTCGTGCTTGCTAGAGATTGACCCCACCAGTTAGTTGTCCCAGGACGCCATTAGTTTAATTCTTTAAGTTGGGTAGAATACCTTATGACCTAGCAACCCCTTTGACCTAGTGACCTATATTAGCAACCTTGTTTAGATCCTAGAATCTAGAGGACCTAACCCTTCTAGCCAACCAAGGACTTGGACAAGAAGACTATAGGACAACGGTATGACTTAGAATCATTCTACCTTCTTTTAATCTAAATCTCTCGTGCCTATGTTTTTACCACTTTGACTAATGTTGCAACTATAATCTAGTTTTGCAAACTTATCCATTTATCGAGTTTGTTCATGACTTATGCTATTGAGCGACCGCTCACTAACGTATTGTCTAATCAGAACCGGTGCATGATGGTCTGATCAACCGAGTGCACTTTGGTTCGCCTTTTTTCATGTATCAATCTACGTGGATGGAATGTAGTTGAGCTTTCCCCTTAGAATTCCATCCACGACTGCCTTGACAATTCCTTTGAAATTATTCGATCGTCATTGAATCACGTAATTCGTATTCGATAAACGCCTCCTTCGAACTCTATATTGCTTTCGTCTTCACCTATTTTAGGAGGACGGAAGCGTTGCGCTAGAAGTTCCTCTAGCTATCCTATCACCTAATGACCATTATCACTCGATGTTGCCATATCTTTGTCTAGAACCTACTCGACCTTTCCCTCGACCCTAATTCTTCCATTTTGACTTTCTAATCACTTGAATTTAAGAAGTGATTACAATCGTCTCTTAATCATATCCTCAACCTAGACTACGACCATGTAAACTTCTTTAAACCCTTCTATCTACCGTTGTGCCTTCTTCCCCCTTGTGTCCTCTCACCCCCTACTAATTCTTAATTTCGAGGACGAAATTCTTTTAAGTTGGGTAGGATGTAAAACCCCTAAATTTTTACTATTTTTTTTATTTATATTTGTACGGTTTTAAAATTTTGTATTGTACGTCGTGTGCGGAAGTTCGTTTTTCGAATTTGCTCGACGAGTGCGAATTAGTGCGAGCATACATATTTTAGAAAAATATTTTTGTTCTATTTTTATAGTTTCAAACATTATAATAATTAGTTTTGCTATTATTTCTAAGCTTGTTGTTCTTACGTCATTCTAAAAGTTATTAAATAATAAAATAATATTTTTGTATACTAGAAAGGCATAATTACGTAAAGAATATTTTTGCATGCATATATTTCATAATTATTTATTGGTCTATTTTAAATAAAAATATAATGTTTGAGATATATTAATATTAATATTATATGGTTCAAAAAGATATTTAAAAATATTTATTTTTTTTTGAAATTATTATTATAGGTACTTTTGAAAAATATTTTGAAAGATATTGTGACAATTTAAATCTTGATTTGAATCTATGTATTTATTTAAATAGTTAAATAATTGAAATTTAATTTATTGATTTGATTTTAAACTAAGGGGATCTAATTAGATTTAAATTGGATTCTATTTGGATTGGTTTGATATGATTTGATTGATTTTAATTAAATAAATAATTTATCTACTTGGGTTTTAAATTCTTCTAATCCTATCCAAAGTGGAAATTCCCACATCCTATAAATAGGCAGGTACTCATCCACATTATTCATCCACAATACTTCTCCACAAATCTACGTGCAGTGCCTCGTGTCCGTGTTCCACGTCCCAAATTCTTATTCCATCCATTACATTTACATTATCTTCTTCCTCGTGTCGGACACACCCCGACATCATCAAATCCCAAATCCTAGCCTAGCCTAAGCCTACGCTACCTCTGCCTCCTTCTGTCCCGTTCGACCCGACACAACCACCAACCCGTCTTCCCGTCTCCGCCAACAACCACCGCCACCAAGACCACTTCTCTACGGACTACCCTCCGCTAACACAGCCCGGCCACCACCTCAGACATCCAACCGAACCCCTGGCTTCGGCCAGCCTCACCCCGACCACCACCAGACCTGGCCGCACAACCCCGACCACATGACAGACCGGACACCACCGTCACCATCCCGCCGTCACCACCATCCATCTTCACCACACCTCCTCCTCTGCCATCACAGAGCGACACCAACCCAAAATCCGGCCAACCACCTAAACCATCGCCAAAACCACCATCATCATCATCCCCACCGCGGCCATCAGCCGGAGGCCGGCCGTTTTCCCCACAGCCGCCGCCGAGCAAAGGGAAAAGAAATCAAAGAAAAATAAGAAAACCCTATCCTCACCTCCATCTCCGGCGACCTAGATCCGACCATCTAGCTCCCTATCCGCCGAGCCGTTGCCCATGATCCCGATCTACCGCCCAGCCGCAACCAAGCCACCGCCGACCGCCCTGGTTCTCTGTGCCCGCCGTGTGCATCCACTTCCTCCGCCGCCAGCCAACGCCGCGCTTCCCCGGCTCCGACGAGACCATCAGCGCCTCGTACCACGATCGCTGATCCTTCTGCGCCTGTAGTCGACTTCCCCCTCCGTTCCCAATGCCGAGCTCGCCTCTACATCTCCATCCCATACGGCCAGGACCCCGTCGACACTTCCCTGCGACGCCACCGTGAGCGCGCGCCGTCAATCGGACCGCCTCCACCGTCCAGTCCCTCCACGAGCCCGACCGGCCGCCCTCTTCGACCCTTCGCTCTCCGCCGGAACCCCGGGCGCTGACTCCGCCTCTCCTCCCACCGAAACCCCCTCTTCCCGAGACCCCCTCCGCGTCGAGCGACCACCGGAGCCCCGATCAACCCTCTCCTGATCGCCCGTACTCCGAGCCCCACCAGAACCCCGTGTCCGCCGCTCGCGGCGAACCGCCTCCCGGCTCCCCGATCGCTCCTCAGTTCCTCTTTCTCCTCCCCTTCTTTAATAAGTCTGTTTGACTTTTCTTTTTGTGTTTTATTAGTTTTTAATATTTTTTTTCCTAAGGAGAACAGAGAACCACTGTTCTCGAGACACATTTTTTTGGGTTGCATGCTTTTAATTATTTATTTTATTTTTATTTATTTTTTTCTCTTCTTTTTGTGTTTTATTGTGTTGGGTTTTATTAATAGCAGAAGTATTGATTAAAATTTTATGTATAAAATATTTGGTAAGTGTTAGTATTACTAATTTGTTATTATTATTAGTCCAGCTACCACCTGATAAATATTTTATTATTATTATTATTATTATTATTATTATTATTATTATTATTATTAACATTATTAGTATAATTAGTATTATTTTGTTAGTAATTGATATTATTAATACTTGTAAAATAGAATATATTTTATTAGAATTTATTTGGTTTTCCTGTAGTTTGCAAAGTATGTTATAGTCTACATATTTTACTAGGTATAACTACTATATAGTGTCATTAAAGTATTTTATACAAATATATTAAGTAATTGCCAAAATATGTAGATATATTATTATTAGTTTTATTACTTTTACAGTGCTAAGTTTTACGATTATTTTGGTTATTATTATCAATAAGTGGTTTTAAAATTTATCATGGTTATGAAATATTTTCAAAGTTATCTTGTAAAAATGTATAAATACTATATTTGACTTAGTATATTTTAAAATACTGTTTTAAAACTATAAACAAATTTTCTGGATTATTGATATTTTATCTAGAAATATTTTGACCAAATATATATAAATATATATAGATTTCTACCTAAAATGGTATTTTGACAAACTTAGAATTTTTGTCGAAAACGGTTTTCTTGACTTTAAAGTACTTTTTGTTGTTTTTCTATAAATATTTTGACTCGTGAAAATTAGCTTTTAGGAATTATAAATATTTTTTAAAATTTGTATATATAAATATTTATTTTCTTTGATTTTCTCCTGTCCGTATCCAAGTCCTATTGTTCCTATTCCTTCGCCCATTTCGAGACTACCTTATGCCCACCCTAACCAAGACCTAATGAAACTGTCCGTACCACCATCCGAGGTCACCTTGCATAGTGGTTGCACCGAAGTTGTAGTTTGTGCCACCTTGATCATCGCAGCACACCAGGCGTCCTACCAGGCAAGACACCTTGCCATTCGCTGTTTAATTATTTTAGCTCATATTTCATGCATTATTTATTTTCTTTATGCAAAATAAACTATGATACATGGCATAACTGTTAGAACTTACTGTTCATTATTTCCTGCTGTGTATTATTTTCTTACAAATTAAACCTAGATTTAAGGGACCACCATGTGTGTTGCATTTATTGGCCTTGACACGTTGTAACACGAAGTTATGTGTCGCATGTAGAATACGGAAGTGCGTGATTGGCTGGCCACCAGTACGTATAAGCCGTGCGATAGGAATAACCGCTAATAGAGGTTGTATGTTAGTTTGACTTAGCGGTTATAGTGGTTTTTATTGCGGATACAACATAATAGGCATTGGGAGGGGAGGACAATTCCTTAGCGTATGGGCTTCGATACACTTCCCTTGTGACCCGGACTCTCCGCTGGAGATACGGGGTTGATGACCCATGCTCTTCCTGTTAGGGCCTCTGGTGTCCAAGAGGGGACTATGCCGATCCTATTTAGCCAGGGCCCATGCGTAGGAAGGATTGTTCTTAACAGCATATCACTTAGAATGGTAGGCTACCCTATCCGTTAGGTACGAGTACTTTTGGTTTGGGTACTTGTATCTGACCGTGGCTTGGAACAATAACTTGTCGCAGATTAGTTCGTCACATCTTGTCCTTGTTTGGTTGTAGGTGTGACTTACTACTTCGATGAGAAGGTATTGAACCTTGTTGGGGTCTGGATACTATATCGGATTCTTAGCATGGAAAGATACGTCGCCGTGAATTAGTTTACCATCTCCTGTCCTTGTTTGGTTGGGGGGATGGTACGCTCGTTCAGTAGGTGCGTATTGGACCATGTTATAAATTCGATTGACTTATTTATTTGAGCAATATTTATTCAGTTTATATGGCATGCTATTATGTGTCTTGTTACGTCCCTCTGAGGACCTGGTTGTCTTGCCAGGTGTGTGCTATTGTCTTTCGCAGGTGCTTTAGCTCTAGCCGTGCTCATTGCTATTTCTCGAGGATGATTGCACTAGGATCGTCTTCGCTTCGCTCGCCAAATTCATAACTTTACTCATGTACTTTTCCTTTACTTGTTGGCAGTAGATTTGTCTCCGCCCAACATATTGTATCAAGACAAATTCATTTTTTATTATGTGATATCTTTTATTCATTTATTCTGTGTGGATGAGATTAGTTATGGTTCTACTGTATTTTACAGCTTATGTATTTATACGAGGCCTCCATATATTGGAGTATACTTCGTATTAATACAGCTGGCATGTCTTTGTTCCTAGTCCTACGTATTTTGGAACTGGGGTGCTACAGGCCCAAATCTTATGCGGCTCAATCTTCATACGGTTCAGATCCCCCAGTGGCTGCGTGTCCTAAGCCGATCAATCACCCAGATTTATTGCAATCAGAGATTAGGTGAAATCTTAATAATCTGGGACAAGTGGCAGGAGAATAAATCAAATTTATTCACAGACATCAGAAGATCATTATGAGAAAGATTTATTCCAATCAGTATTAATTGCTGATGAGATTTGGTGTAATCTATACTTAATGGTCCAGATTTATCACAATCAAAACTAATGGCCTAGATTGACCAATCCACAGGCCGTCGCCATCTCCAAGAAGCAATCATTTGCAACCCTAATGATCACACCCCATTCCTATAAATAGCAGGGTGTCATTCCCTTGCAAAGAGATACACACAGAGAGAGGCGTACATAGGAGCACTTTTTGAGATCAGAGAGAGCACCAGAGTACTTAGAGAGAAGAGCAGAAAGAGAGCAAAGAAAATATTTCTTCCAACGCCGAACAATCTTCTGGAGCCAAGGCTGCATACCGATCGTCCAAGGAGTAAGGCCGAGCTGCCGTAGCTTTCCCGAGCCTCTATCGTCACCCCCCAGAATCTAAAATAAACAATTGTACTTAGACTGCTGTACCTAGGCTTTCGTCCCTAGGCTTTCTTTGTACAAGCGAGTTTGTAACGTGAAGTAAAGGTCCAGTCCTCCGATAATTGTTCTACTCTTTTATATTTCATGGCAAACATGATGGCGACTCTGGTGTGGACAAACTTTTCCACGGTTGAGGAGTTTGTGACGCAGTCGGATACAGCCAAGCTTGGCTCCATGCAACAGAAGATGGTCGTCCGCTTCGACCAACAGGCGTTTGAAGAGATGCTCCCTGAAGGAAGTGCTGGTCCGATCCAGAAGCGAACACGCACAAAGAAAGCTCGCTGCGAGTGGAGGCCAAAATCATTTGCTCCCCCACAAGCTCTGGACGGGGTACTCTCTGCTACCCAAGACGGCGAGGGCGATTCTCATGCGGCTCCACTTCGAGCCGTAGAGAACTCTGCTGTCCCCAAGACCGGCAAAGGAAAGCACTACGATGCTGGACTTGCAGGGACAAAGAGGGACTCTATGCGCCCCAAGAAGAAGTCGAGCACTCCTGTGGCAAAATCTGCCAACCACATGCAGGAGGCTCATACGGGTAGATCTACCAGCCGTATTAAGAAAATCCATGCGGCCAGATCATCCAACCGCATAAAGAAGACCCATGCGGCTGAGACTCCCAGCCGCATGAAGAAAGCCTATGCGGCTACGTCTGCCAGCCGCATACGGACCAACGATGACAGCTGCATGACGCCTACTCCACGCGGCTCTGTCTTCGACCGTCTATCGTACGGTCCTGATCTCTTGAGCTCCCAAGAAGATATGTCTGACTCTCTCCAGTATCACTTAGACTCTTCCTACTATGTGCCCTTACGCACTAGAGCGAAGAAGTCTAAAACAGTACGAGCCTGGCGAGTTCGGTACGCTGATCTGACCTCTGACCATCCGAGCATTCCGCATACTGTTACGCGGGCCTCGGATGGAAAGTTGTATAGAACCACTCGAGTCCAGCCCCCGGCGGCAGACGGACAGAGAGGTTCACAAAAGTCTCCCAAAATCCCGGAAGCAAACACGGTCGGTCCAGACCCATCTGACTTGCATGAGGCCATCCTCCACAAACGCAAGGAAAGAGAAGATGCATCGGGGTGCAAAGAGTCCTCCTACGGTCGTCACTGCACCCAAGTCATCGTAAACTGCTGCTGCAACAGCACGACGATGCAAGAAGACCGACAGTCTGTCTTTCAAAGACTGCAACAGCCATCTTCAAAAGATGAGGCACTACCCGTCGTCTCCTGCAACTCTGCTCAGAAAGTCCCCATTGATGGAAGGAGGAAGAAGACGAATGTTTCCAGCCCAAAGATCTCAACCACTATGACTAAAAGACTGTCGTCTAAGCGGGTGCCCGCCACCGGAGTTTTCCAAAGTACTCGCTCTAAGACGAAATCTGCTACAGTGGAAGATTCGTCGTCCATAACACAGGGGGTTGCTGGGGCTGGGGGTAGCACCCCTCCGAGCCTCCACAGCAACCTGATATTCCAAGAAGACGAGCCGGGGGAGACAACACTCCCATCGGATGTAGCAAACCTCGACGTCCCCAAGGACGTCCACAACTTCCATGACGAGGCAAACTTGGAGACTGGGGTACTGTTCCTTCCAGGTCTGAGTCAGAAGGGAATATACCCACATACCCCGATGACTTCTCACTATAGGGATATGATTCAGAGGGCGCTTCCTCCACCGCTCCGTCTCTCCTCATCTGAAGACGGTATTCATGACAGACAGCAACCAAGGTGGTTCCAGTGATCGTCAACGCATCGACACCCTAGAGGCCATACTACATGTCTTGGTTAAGTCTGTAGAAGAGATCAAAGTGGCCCTTCCAAATCTCCAAGGAGGGACGCCTGGCCAAACAAGTGCGGGTTCCGCGGTTAATGCGGACTCGAACTCAGCAGCACCGAACCCGGGCAACAATCCTCCAGAAACAACGGCCCCCACCGCCGTGGACGAAGCACGCGAAGCGAGAAGAGAGGTCCAGGAGCTCCGAGCCATGTTCCACGCTCGAGAAAACTCTCAAGACCTCAGAATACGGCAACCATACCCTGCTGCATGGAGCGATGTTCCATTCCCACCAAGACATAAGCCGTTCAATATCAATCCTTATGATGGCAAGACCTCAGCAAGTCGGTACATCACTTACTTCGAAGTCACCACCGACCATCTGCCCCATGACGATGCCATTCTCACACGATTATTCATCGGGACATTGGAAGGAGTCGCCTTCGACTGGTATCGCAATCTGTCGGATAACTGCATCCACTCCTTCGTCGGCTTCAAGCGTATGTTCTTGGAGAGATTCTACGAAGTAGGGCAGGACATCACCATGTCCACCCTCATGGACGTCATCCAAGGGGAGAAAGAGCTGACAAGGAACTACATCGAGCGGTTCCGCCAAACCGCCATGAAGTTGCCCTCTGGAAATCCAGATTCCTCCTTGATTAAAATTTTCCAAAAAAGACTCCTCCCAATAATTAGTCTCTGGATGGGGGAAAGTTAATTCAAGGACTGGAAGACGTTCATCATCAGCGCCACAAGCGCCGAAGAACGATTGAAGAAGGCTCGCCAGCTGGGATTGCACATCTCGGACGGAGAGAACAAGGGCAAGGGTCCTAACACCAATAATGACAATGGGGGTAGTCCCTCCAACAATCAGGACGACAGGGGCAAGCAGGCTATGGTGGCCGACATGGCACAGAAACCTGAGCCAAAGCCGGCAGACAAACACTGGCCGTAAATCACTTACTCCTTCGAAGACGGTCACGTCAAGCCCATCTTGGACATGCTCATACAAGGGGACAGAATTCAGCTTCCTCCACCAAGACGGGAACCGCGGCCGGCAGAGATGGAGAACCCAAAGTACTGCCATTATCATCGCTATGTCCACCATGCTACACACGACTGCTACCAGCTAAAACGGTACATCCAAAATCTCATCGATTCGAACGCTCTGGCCATCGATTTTGAAGAGGTAACCGTGGCAGCCAATATAGTGTCCGTACAATTTGGCAGCTTTCCTCCGACGGAAACTCAAGACGGGGTGGTCTCCATCCCTCTGGCGATAATGGAGATTGCTAATCTTCCGCCTCCCCGAGATCAGGCTGCTGGTCTAGTACCCCTCACCACATCACGAGGGAAGGTCATGTGGATCCATCCAGACTTGGTATCGGAAGTGACTCGGCCCATATCGTCTTCTATCTGCAAGAAAAAGAATGGAAAAATCAGATCCTGTCGCACAATCTCGGCAGACATCGAAGAAGCTACAGCCGTCGTCATACGGTCTGGGGCGCAATCCGAACCTGTGGTTGACAATCCAGCTGACGATCATCAACCCACTACAACTGATGCTCCGGGACCGGCTCAGCCTCCGACGACCGACAAGCCTAGGCCGAGGGAGACTCGCTTCGACAAATCCCTCCGAAAAGAGGCAGCCCAAGGGTTGGAGAAGCCCTACAACTTCGACATCTTGGCACAATTGGCCAACACACCGGCCAAGTTGTCATTATACGAGCTCCTGAGACTCTCGAAGGATGTTCGTACGGCTTTGAGCGATGCAGTCCGAAACGTCGACGCATACCTGGCTCAAGTTAACCTCACGGGAAAAAACCCTCCTGCAGATCTCCAAGACAGCGCCTGCATGGGAGCAATGCCCAACATCGTCTTCACTCCGTAAGACATGCTCATCAAAACCTATCTGCACGATCGCCCACTATACTACACTGGATACATCGACGACGTAAAGGTGGATCGGATGTACATTGATCCTGGCTCTTCCATAAGCATTATCCCGAAGGGTCTGCTACATCATCTCCGCATCCCAATGCATCGCCTGACGCCTACAAGCACCGCCATCAGCGGTTTCAATTCGGGCAGGAGCTACCCTATTGGAAAGATTCGTCTGAAGTGTCAAATTAGCGACCTCCAATTCGAAGTCACCTGCTACGTCATAGATGCAGACACTTCTTACAACATCCTCTTGGGGCGCCCGTGGATACACGATTATATGATCGTGCCTTCCATGCTGCACCAGTGCTTCAAATATGTCGACAAACACAGCTTCGTGAGGACGGAATTTGTTGATATCGATCCCTTCAAAGGGGTCGAATCTTACTACTCAGACTCCTGCCTGTACAAAAAATCAAAGAAGCATCTTGGTGAAGGAGATGTACAAGCTAGTACCGAGACAGCCACAGGATCAGAAGAGCCTCTGACGATCCACCTCCAAGCTCGCAAACCGAGCAGGGCTGCGCCCCTTACCGCCAGTCTGCATAAGGACACAATCAGCCTCTCGGCACAAGAAGAGCAGATGATAATCTGGCTGCCAAGGTCTGGCCAAGTGCCAAGATCTACAACGGAGCCACTGACAATCAGGCTACCGAGAACCGGCCAGCCGCAGACGGAGAAGCTCAATCCTTCCGACAAGCCAATAACGATACGCCTTCCCAATAAGGGTCGTCACCCCGATGCAAGGCCTGGAACTTCTAGTGAACCGACCACTCCTCGCCCAACATCGAGTACCAGACCGGGGGTCTCTAGTCTGCCAACAACTCCACGCTCCGCTCCACCAGCTGAACCTCTGACGATCAAGCTGCCCAGGTCGTCCTCTCAGTCATCATTTATACAGGGGGTAGCCGAAGAGGAACCGAAGCTAGCCAAGTACGTGGCTACCCACACTGATGTTCCCTCCGCAGATGATGTAATCCCTCTAGAAAAGATACCTTACTTCATCAATAAAGGGCTATCTTTGAACTACCTCGAGCTCAATAAGCTTTGTACAATGTATGCTATGGAACACAGCATAGGCACTCACCTACGCACACAGGTGACAAATGTGTACACCATAATCCATATTACTCCAGTGGAAGACACTTACCGCGTAATCGAGGAAGGGGACCATCCAATCATCTTCGGCCGGAAGGACGATCCGCATCCCTTCACCATAGAGGAAGTCGACCTTGGGTCAGATACCCGGAGACTGCCTCTGTATCTTTATAGCCTCCATTCCAAATATCTCATACAGAAACAGGGGTATGATCTGGAGATAATGCCAGGCTTGAACTACGGTACTGGACGACGATTACCTTTGAAACCACCGGTCCCGGCTGGCAAACCACGGGACTACTATAGCAAAACTCGATGTGGATTAGGGTATGTAACACCCACGACGACCCCTGAGAGTTCAGATGAAGAATGTGACTGGCATTCACATTCAACCGGATCACCAACTTCTGATTCGGATACCAGCATCGGAGACATATTCAGGCAAGTCTTATCAGTCAACATGGCATTCGCCGACGCTTATGAAGAAGACGAAGACATCCCCGAAATCCTTGAGCTAGAGCCGTGGGCCCAGCAGTTGGATGCGCAATGGGAAAAGCGGTTCGAACTGAGGGAACCTCCTACTGAAGATGAGGTTATCCAGGTCGACCTCGGCAGCGAATCTTCCCTAAAACCAATCTTCGTCAGTAAAAGTTTAACAGACGAAGAACGAGGATCACTGCTGGAACTTGTCAAAGAATACATTGATGTGTTCGTATGGAGCTATGAAGACATGCCGGGGTTAAATCCCGATATTGCTCTTCACAAGCTCAACATTCGGTCGGACGCAAAGCCAGTCAAGCAACAACAGCGATGCTTCCGCCCAGGCATCATGGATGCGATCGAAATCGAAGTCAACAAACTGATGGCCAACGGCTTCATTCGTGAGGAGCAACATCTTGACTGGGTCGCCAACATAGTACCCGTCCTCAAGAAGAATGGAAAGATTCGAATCTGTATCGACTTCTGCAATCTGAATGAGGCATGCCCCAAAGATGAATTCCCCCTCCCTATCACGGACGTCATGATTGACAACACTTACGGCTTCGAACGTATATCATTCATGGATGGTTTCTCAGGGTACAACCGAATCAAGATGTCGCCTGACGACGAAAAGCATACATCATTCCGAACACCGATTGGCACATACTGCTACACAGTCATGCCTTTCGGTTTGAAGAATACCAGCACCACATATAAAAGAGCCATGAGCATCATCTTCAGAGACCACTTATGCAAGACTGTGGAGTGCTATGTTGATGACACCGCCGTTAAGAGTCCCCGTAAGGGAGACCATCTGCAGGATCTGAGGACGGTATTCGATCTGATGCGAGCACACAATTTAAAAATGAACCCTATGAAGTCCTTCCTGGGTGTATCCAGCGGGAAGTTCTTGGGTTTCATCATCACCGCCCAGGGTATCCATATAGACCCTGAGAAGACAAAGGCAATTATGGAGATGGGTCCCCCGAGAAATCTCCACGAACTCAGAGGCCTTCAAGGGAGGCTAGCATACATCAGGAGGTTTATTTCTAACCTCTCCGGGCGATGTTGGCCATTCACCCACCTCATGAAGAAAGGCGTCTCATTCGTATGGGACGAAGAATGCCAGCGGGCCTTCGACAGCATCAAAACATATTTGTCGAACCCTCCAGTCCTGGTGGCCCCGGTTGCTGGAAAACCATTTCTGCTCTACGTACGAGCAATGGAGCACTCCCTCGGAGCTCTGCTAGCACAAAACAATGATGCAGGCCATGAACAGGCCATATATTACCTCAGCCGAATGATGATTGGGCCAGAGCACCGATATACCGTTGTGGAGAAGGAATGATTTGCCCTAGTGTTCGCCATTCAGAAGACACGGCACTATGTCACTGGACAAAAGATACATGTGATCTCACGGGTCAACCCCCTCAGGGTCCTCATGACTAAACCAGGGGCACTCAGCGCTCGTCTCGCTACATGGGCAATATTGCTATCCCCCTACCATATGATCTTTGTCCCATAAAAGGCGGTCAAAGGTCAAGCCCTGGCAGACTTTTTGGCAGCCCACCCGGGCTCGGAGTCGTCCAGGGTATATGAAGAGATCCCAGATGAGGTCGCCGACACGCATGCAACCTCTCACGATGACATATGGCGAATGTTCTTTGACGGCGCTTCGAGAACTGGACCTAAGGACAACATCGTCGTCGGAGTTGGGGTGGTACTGGTTTCCTCTACCAGATTGGTGATCAATCGTGCTTACTCCCTCAAGGAGCCCTGCTCTAATAATGTGGCCGAGTACAACGCTCTGGTCATTGGCCTCCAACTTGCAAGGGAGCTGGAGGTAGAATATCTTGAAGCATACGGCGATTCTCAGTTAATCGTCAATCAAATCCGGGGCTCATACGAAGTTCGCCACGAAGACATGATTCCTTATCACCAAATAGCAATCAACATCATCTCGTCGTTCGAGGGATTCTTCATCCAACACGTGCCCAGACTCCGAAATATCGAAGCCGATGCCTTAGCAGGTATGGCCGCTTTCCTAGCAGTGCCAAATCATACTCATCAATCGGTGGACGTGATAGGCTACGAATTGGTCTGCCCCAAGACCAACGCTCAATTCGTGGCGAGTTATTCCACTCAGACGATTAATAATATCCCAGATTGGAGACAACCATTCATTGACTTTGTCGTCTATGACATCCTGTCCGAGAATCCGAAGGAAGCCACCTCCATCAGACGATGTTCTCTCAGATTCTTCTACGATACAGAGACGAAAATGCTGTATCGATGGTCCTACGATGGATTATTGCTTCGGTGCATGTCAAACGCAGAAGCCAAAGAGGCTGTACGAGAAGCGCATGACGGCGTCTACGGGGCCCATCAGCCTGGTCCTAAATTGCAAGACCGTCTTTGCCGAATGGGCTACCACTGGCCCACGAAGGTAGCAGATGCAATAGACTACACAAGAAGGTGCAAAGCCAGCCAAGTCCACGCGGACTTCATTCACCAACCATCCGAATTTCTACATCCGACAGTGGCATCCTGGCCATTCGAAGCATTGGGGATGGACATCATCGGTCCGATTACTCCACCTTTCTCCCGGGGACATCGCTTCATACTTGCGATCACGGATTACTTCTCCAAATGGGCAGAGCCTGTTCCACTCGCAGAAGTAAAGACTTCGAACGTGATCAGCTTCCTCAAGCATCACGTCATCTATCGCTTTGGACTGCCCCGGAGGATCATCCACGATAATGGTCCGCAGTTTGCAAGCCACGCTTTTTATCGATTCTACGACAAACATCGCATCCAGAATATTGCTTCGACACCATACAACCCAGCAGCGAACGGGTTGGCAGAGGCATTCAACAAAACAATCATCAAACTCCTTAAGAAGTTTGTCTCTTCCAACAAACGCGACTGGAATGAGAAGCTCGGTGAATGTTTATGGGCGTACCGTACTACAGTCCGAACAGCTACAGGAAACACACCATTCTTCCAGGTATACGGGAGTGAGGCAGTTCTTCCATTAGAGACTCAAATACCCTCGCTCCGCGTCGCCCTCACTTATCAATTGACGACGTATGATAACTACCGACGCCGACTACAAGAGTTGGAGGCCTTAGATGAAAAATGCCTCATTGCTCAACAAAGGATCGAGCTATATCAAGCACGCATCTCTGGAGCCTTCAACAAGAAGGTTAAAATTAGGACATTCCAAGTGGACGATCTTGTTCTGGCAGTCCAGAGGCCGATGGTCATGACTCACAAGACCACCGGCAAGTTCCAGCCAAAATGGGAAGGTCCATTTATCATCGAGGTCGTATTCTCCAACGGTGCTTACCGCCTCGCCAAGCAAAACGGAGACTTGCTCATGTTGCCCGTCAACGGCAAGTTCCTGAAGAAGTACTATGTCTAGACGACGATTCTCTAAATTTTTGAGTTATGTACTCGCTGGTACCGCTGAACTCACCCTCATGATTCTCCAGATTTTTGAGTCACGTACCCGCTGGTACCGCTGAACTCACCCTCATAGTTCTCCAAATTTTTGAGTCACGTACCCTCTGGTGCCGCTGAACTCATTTTTCAACATTCCAGATTATCGAGTCATGTGCCCGCTGGTGCCACTGAACTCACGCTTTCACAATATCGAGTCATGTACCCGATGGTGCCTCTGAACTCACATCCTGGTCACTCTTTCAGCTAGAAAGTCATGTATGATCATATCTCTGAACTTTCTTCCTGGAGGAGATCCTCCTCCATGATCCAATACCCGTACTTCCAGTGCACAAAAAAGGGTAAGCGATCCACAAATTTCTAAAACGGCCATGTCCTCATTACCTTTGAGTCGTTCCACTTCCGCCAAAAACAAATCACCCCCTACATAGAACTTTCATGTCCTCATTACCTCTGAGTCGTTTTATGTACGCCCTCTTCATTGAGCCCACTCCTACCATGTCCTCATTACCTCTGAGTGGGAAGGCTCCGTAGAAGAAACCTCCATACTTGTCATGTCCTCATTACCTCTGAGTAAGTATGTCGGTTCCCTTTCAACATATTATCTGTACCCACAACCGAAGTACGACAAGGATAATAGGTCCACAAATATCCTCTGTTGACCACAAATGTCCTCTGTTGACCACAAATGTCCTCTGTTGATCACAAATATCCTCCGTGAAGCCACTCCAGCCATGTCCTCATTACATCTGAGCAGGAAGATTCCACGATAAAACCCTCATGCTTGCCATGTCCTCATAACCTCTGAGCAAATATGTTGGTTTTCTTTCATCCTATTATCCGTATCCTAAACCAGGGTACGCAAGGATAATAGGCCCACAAATATCCTCTGCTAAGTTTCTTAGCATAAATCCACCATCTCATCATGCCCCGGAAGCCCAGCTGCTCTATGGTATTCTTTTTCCCAATATCGAGAGCACCCATGACCACTTTGCCATGGCTGTTTCAGATATCCTGACCAAACTTGTTATCCGTACCTAAAACCAAGGTATGCCATGGATAACAGGTCCACAAAAAAGTCCCCAAGACGGGGAAAACATCACCACAATATCACAGGTACAACAAGCAATGCAAATGAAGGGTAGAATGGAAAGTACTCTCTATTTGAAGGAAGAAAAAAGCATTACATCTTTTGGGACCATGTCCCTTTCAAAAAGAAAACAAGAACAAAACAAGAAAAAGGGCCGACTATAGCTCAGCATTACACAATTCCAGGAGCCGATTTTTCACCAATGCAGTCCTCCGCTCAAGCCTCCATTTGGCTCGACGCTCGGCCTCTTGGGACAATTGCTTTGCGTCATTCAAATACATATATGCCTGCAAGTCGTTCTCTATCTTCTTCAGGGCAAGTTCTAGATTGGCTAAAGCCCTACTAAACTTGTCAGCCTCCTGAATAGCAATCTTTTTTTTGGCACGAGCAGCTTCGAGCTCGGACTCCAGACAGGCCAGCTTTCTTTGGAGCTCTAGGATCTGTTCCCGGGTGTCGGTTACCCTGCAGGAGGCATCCGCTTCCCGAGTCGTACAGTCTTCAGCTCGACGGCTCCACTGATCATACAACCGAGTCAAATCCCGTCGGTCCTTCAATATAGCCGGCTTAAGCGATTCCCGGGTAGCCATCACCTTCTCCACCGCGGTAATGAGGAAGTTGCGTTCTTGATTTATGACCGCGGGTAAATCATCCTATTACAACATGCGAAATCGGGCTACGAGACGATCACCTTCTAACAACTTAGGCTCGAGAAGCGTGGCCAGTTCCCCTCCACCAGGGAGAGTCCTAAGGATATTAATCTAGCCACCGGCACATCGACGAGCCAGAGTAAAGGGAGTCCCACTTTCCACCGTGGCCTCGAACCCTCTCTTCAGGTGACGGTGGAAACTGTCAACCACATCCTGGAAGACTTCATCCAAAACCTCTGTAGAGGATGGCGTCAGAGGGATGGTGGCAGACAGTACCGAAGGAGTAGCTTCAGAAGTTACCGCCCCCGCCACCAAGGAAGCAAATTCCGTACGGAAAGATGCTTGAATGGCTGTTAGCTCCTCTTCCGCCGCCCGAAGAGCCTGGATGCTCGGCAGGAAGGAAAGGTTGACCCCCGAAACTACATTCGCAGAAGAGGGCGCAGGGAGCATCGTCCCTTGTCCCAGTTGTATGGCTACCGGGGCCCCCGAGCTCGACCCAGATGGAGGCCCCTCGAGACAGGGAGGTTCCGCCAGACCCTCTTCGGTAGGGTCTGCCCCAGCAATGTCCATCACTGGGTTGGGACCTGAACATCCAAAACAACCATTAATCGATGTAATCCGAAGAATAGGATGACGGAGTACATAGGCTTATTCACGAGTTATGGTTTGATTTGTATTACCAGGGGAAGAGCATGAAGGCGGCGGCTCGTTCACAGCCGGTGTAGTTTCCCCACCCACAGCTTCTGATCCGAATTCAACTGGCTTCTCTGTCACGGCCATCCCTGAAAGGGAGCTGGCCAGGACAGTATCATCCTGTTGGGGTTCAGATATCTCAGGGACGGTCGCGGTAAAACCCCCATCCTCGTGAGCTGAAGTCCCAGCAAGGTAGGAATCCTCGACCGCAACCGGAAGAACCCCAGTAGCAATGATAGCAGTGCACACATCACTGACCAAATGAGACAGGACTGGATCAGCCTCAGCAATCGGGTCCTGAGGAGCGAGCTCATCCGACGCTTATAAAGAGCAAAAGGAACAAATGATTAGGCTATAACATAGAAGAAGAAGGAAGGAGATAGTTGAAACTCAAATCACCTCAGGAACAATGTCCACATCATCGATAAATAGCCTACGACGTCTTACAGCAGCATGCTTCATAGAATAGGTTCGGTCATCAGCGGTAGTCACGCGCCTACTTCGTTTACGCGAAGGGCCAGGCACTGCAGATGGTTTATCCTCCACCACCTCGTCAGACCAAGTAGACGGCTGACCCGCCGTCCTTTTATCTGGCATAATAGGGGGTTGATTCCCAACTTCCTCGTCCGAAGAATGCGACGAGTCATCGGTGTCTTGTTCATCATCCTCCTCATCCGCCCTAGTGGTCTCTGAATCCGGTGCAGGAACCCTGTTCGCCCCCCTCTTCGTCTTCTTGGATCCCTCTGGCTTCTCAGCCAAACCAGTGCCAGCAATGAAGCTAGTATTTATATCAAAATCGACATGAGGCTTGCTTGCTGCGACATGATAAAGGACCGCTATATACAAAATATCCCCTGTCGTCTTGGCATCGGGGACTGAGAAGCTGGCCCGGGTATGGACCGTATTATAATAATGCCAAGCCCGGACGCCATCGAGTACACTGCCCTCAAAGCTCAAGCAAGCACTAGGACAATCCAGGAACAATTGACTATACCCAAATTGACGGGAAAATCTACTGGGCAGATAAGGCTCCATGTATACGTTATTCTGGTAACGATACACCAGGTGCGCAGGGCGGGTGTTGTGTAACCAAAGAAGCATCTTCTCAGATAAAAGTTGGGGAGGATCAATACCGTCGACATGTACTCCCCTCACTTCCCTGGAGGTAAATTGAGGAAGAGAGACAAAGAACTCGGGCCCGTCGACTCTCGCCAACGCCCTCCGGCAGGCTGGCATGGTATCGTGTTCCCAAGGCTGACGACGGTATTAAAAAATGAAGGCGTCATCAGTAGTAACATCTTCTCCGGTTCCTGGCCTCATCAACGACCGGTAGTGCATTAATAACCACCCTATGAGGTAGTGGTTTGGTAGTTCTTTCCGTTCAAAGTCCAGCGTCGTATCACGAGCAATGACTTTGGATGAAAAGGCATGGAGGCCGTGGTGTATGCTACACACCATAGCCGGAAGAAGGGCCAGTCTTACCTTGAAGACCAATTTCACAGCAGGGAGAATGAAATGGCGGCTGATCCTTTCCATAGAAACTGCGCCGCCCGAGGCTACGCAATTGCGTAGCCACACCATCAAGAACCCAGCTAAGATCGTTTTATCGAACATTTCTCGGGTACCATAGTAAAAGTAACTGAGGGAGTCAGTACGGCTCCCAAACCTGTCACGGGTAGATCTTGACCTTTTAACCTTCAACCTCATGTCCTTCACCTCCTTCGGGGTTTGAGGACTTCGAGACAAAACTCGGCCGGAGGGACGTAACTTGAAAAGATACGAAACCCAGGCCGTGGTGTGAGGGGCGCTTCCTTCTGAGCTATTTTCTTTCTTGATAGCAATCTGGTGGCAGATGCTATGATGGCACAACAGTTTTTGGTACGCGGCGATGAAACCAAAAAATTGTCGATCCAGGTCTTCGAATTCTTCGTTCGTCGATGTATATACTTCAAAAGCTTCACCTCCCTACGACAATTTAGAAACAACGTGCATCTCATGGAGAGCAAGCCCCAGCTCTCCCCCAGGGGCGAAGAAAGTTCCCGTACGCTGATTATACAGCTCCAAAAGAGCCGTGAACAAAGGCTTGTTAATGGGCAACCCGTAGCAGGTGCCCCGGACGGCATAGTAGAGGTCAATTTCCTGAAGGGATTCCCCATACTTCCTCAAGATCCATGAGGTAAGATTGGCCCATGTAGGAATGGGGTTGATCCAATTTAGCAGTGACAACCTGCCCACGGGATAAGACCCTTTACGAGCGAGCTGATTCAGAAAGGTATTAGCTCGAGTGAAAGTAAAGTTAGGACCAGTCATGTTTACAAAAGTGCCAGGGAGCAGCCCCATCACATTCCGACTAACTGAATCCTTGCCCGCGCATACTGAACCCGTGCGCCTGTTGTAGTGGATGTTGCCCACAAACATTCCCGACTGAGTGGGAGTCAGGGAGCCCACCATTGTCCTGCCCAACGGTACCATGTTAAACTATGAGAGAGGATAATGTCGCTCCATCTCGGGAATAAGGATCTCTACTCCGTCTACAGAAAAATCCGAGTTCTCTGAAACATCCAGCAATCGGGAGTTCTTTATGGAAATGGCATCCCCAAAGAAAAAAGTCGGTTTCCGATATTCCCCGTCCAGCCTTCCCAAATTCATCATAGAACAGAGAAAGTGGAAAGGTTGGTTGTTAATGACAGCTATCCTCTCCTTAGGATCATTAGTGGGAAGCTGATCAACTATATGACGGATTAAGCCATCGAACCGCACGTCCACGGCAAAATGAGCCAAACCCACAAGAAGTTCTCCTGCTAGGTTGGTCGGGAGGTTCACTGAAAAAGGACAAAAAGAAACAGGATTAAAAGATGGTTACTGAACTCAAGTTCCTGTGAGCCTATGCGGCTCAGAATCAAATGAAGCCCTATGCGGCTCAGTTCCTGCGAGCTTATGCAGCTCAGATCAAATGAAGCCCTATGCGGCTCGAATTCGATTGAGTTCCAGATGACATGGCCCCAAGGGAGCTTATGAGGATCGGTCAACACAACCTCATGCAGCCCATAGCAATCAGGAATTCCAAGTAACATTGGCTTGATAGCTTATGCGGATCAATTGGACATATACGGTTCTAAGCAGAAGAATTTCTGCAACGCTAAATGCTATGTGAATCAGTCTGTTAGAAGCTTATGCGGTTGCATTCAAAGGAGACTCCATGCAGTTTATATCCAGAGATTCAAACCCTTCTCATACGGCACAAACATAGGGCATCTTCTATGCGGCTCAAATATGAGAGGGTCACGCAGCATATACGGCTTATCATACTCGAACTTGGATGAAGGCTTGTGCATAGATATGCAACAGAGCCATGAATTCTTAGGATTCAGATTATCCAAATACAACTCTTACCATTAAGGGCAGGACGGACATCAGGGTGCGCTGCTGGCACAACGGCTGACGAAGAAGCTGCCTTCTTACCCTTCGCGGCGGCAGAAGCAACCTTAGAGGATTTGGGGGCCATGACCAATGATCGGAAAGGGAAATGAGGAAAGAGAGGTAAGACAGCAATAGTTGGACGAAGGAGGAAGTAAAAAAATCCCCCGACCGTACTCATCCATATTTATAAATAAAAGCATTTCGATCCCCGTACATACACGAAGACCGACTCTTCAATTGTCAAGGTGAGCCGCCAAAAATGAAGGCCAAGCTCCTCGGATCCCGCACCGAAAAGTGGCCTTTAAAGCTGACAGCAAATCAAACAGCATTTAATGCAAAAGATTGCCATACGTGGCAATGATGACGTAGCCGACAAGTCTCCTGCGGCTAAGCCATCCATGCGGCTGAACTATCTATGCGGATTAAACATCCATGCGGCCAGGACTTCATATGCGGCCAGAAGAATATAACCATGCTTCTTATTCAAAGTATTTCAATTTTGCAAATTGAAAACTTTGAAGGGGGTCTTGTAGAAGCATGAAAAATATTAAAGAAGGATCCATGCAGCCAGGAAACTCCATGCGGCTCAGGAAGCCCATGCGGCTCACATATTCATGCGGCACGAGGGGCTATGCGGCTCAAGACGTCCTATGCGGCTCAGAACAGGAGACACATGGCTTGAAAAACAATTCTCCCCTCCTGTATTAATTGCTGTGACTGCTGACAACTATAAAAAAGTGGCAGTCCTGACACAAAAGTGGTAATTATGACTCTGTCATAATGACAGACCCCTAGGAAAGTGAAGGAGATCTCTGACACAATCTCCAAAAATCTAGAAAATGCTACGTGGCCCTGACACATGGACGATCATATACGGCTCGAGCGAAGACTTCCCATGCGGTTCAGAATGAAGCCGTTCCATGCGGCTCAGGCCGAAACAGTCTCATACGGCTCAACCGGAGGCCTTCCCATGCGGTTCAAGAGGACCATTTCCATGCGGCCCAGGCGGATGCATCCCTATGCGGCTTGCAATGATCATCTTCATGCGGTTCAAAGGTTCGAAGGGGGGAGCCACTACCCAAGCAGTCCTGACACGTGGCCCGAACCTTATGCAGCCCAAATCTAATACGGCTCAATCTTTATGCGGTTCAGATTCCCCCAGTGGCTCCTAGGACACGTGTCCTAAGCCGATCAATCTTCTAGATTTATTGCAATCAGAGATTAGGTCAAATCTCAATAATCTGGGACACGTAGCGGGAGAATAAATTAAATTGATTCTCAGACATCAGAAGATCATTATGAGGAAGATTTATTCCAATCAGTATTAATTGCTGATGAGATTTGGTATAATCTATACTTAATAGTCCAGATTCATCACAATCAAAACTAATGGCCTAGATTGACCAATCCATAGGCCGTCGCCATCTCCAAGAAGCAATTATTTGCAACCCTAATGATCACACCACATTCCTATAAATAGCAGGGTGCCATTCCCTTGCAAAGAGATACACACAGAGAGAGGCGTACATAGGAGCACTTTTCGAGATCAGAGAGAGCACCAGAGTACTTAGAGAGAAGAGCAGAAAGAGAGCAAAGGGAACATTTCTTCCAACGCCGAACAATCTTCTGGAGCCAAGGCTGCATACCGATCGTCCAACGAGTAAGGCCGAGCTGCCGTAGCTTTCTTGAGCCTCTATCATCACCCCTAGAATCTAAAATAAACAATTGTACTTAGACTGCTGTACCTAGGCTTTCGTCCCTAGGTTTTCTTTGTACAAGCAAGTTTGTAACGTGAAGTAAAGGTCCAGTCCTCCGATAATTGTTCTACTCTTTTATATTTCATGACAAACATGTACCTCTTCGGGAACTGCTTCAACATCAGCTTCCCTTCCTACATAATTTGGAGATACTGAAGTCTCCATAACAACGATATCGTCTGGGTTCTCCTCCTCGGGAGACATCACGATCGGCGGAACGCGCTCTTCTGATGAGCCTGCCACCTCCTTTGGTCATAATAATGATGACTCGCCACTTCTTTGAAGACGACCATCATCTCCCCGGCTTTGTCCCCCAGGACTTGGAACTCCTCGTTGGTCGGGAAATATTCCTCATAAGGCTCTGATCCCCAAGGAAGCTTTGACACTTTATATATTTTATGAAGTACGAGTCCAAGCTCCCCCACTGGGGTAAAAAAAGTCCCGGTCTGGGTGTTAAACATCTCCAGAAGCGCGAGGAACATATGCCGGTTGATGTCAACACCTGCCTGAGTAGCACGGATCGCGGCAATCAGCCCCATCTCTCGGAGTTCGGTTTGAAACTGCGACAGAATCCAGAGTGTCAGCTTGTCCCATTTGGAAACGTAATGGCACTAACCCTCTACCCGAAATTCACCTTTCGGGTACGATAGCACCATCAAGAGCATGCAATTTGCAAAAGTCGAAGTGCCGAAAGCAAATGTATTGATGGGAACATCACTGTAAATGCTCCCAGGACTTAAAGTTCGCCAGGTGAAAGAAGGCCCAGACCGCACGGCAGCCAAAGTATCCCTTTGATCAGAGGTAGAGTCGATCTTGATGATGCCTGCCACTGCTCCCCCCTGAGACGGGGTTAGCTCCCAAGACATCCTCCTCTTGGAAGAAAGACAACAGAAAGCCGACAAAGGCCACTGACGCTCAAGTTGTCTTACAGTAATATGCACTCCCCTTGCTGTAAAGAACCAATCTTCCTTGACCTTCAACACCTTTGCTTCAATAGAAGCAAGGAGGTCCCCAAACAGGAACTCAGACTTCAAGAAAGTCACATTATCAGAAGTGGTAGATTTCAAAATGCCACGCTCTATCATCCGTTTGAGGAATCCATGCGGTTGTTCCCGGATTTGAGTCATTCTTTCGGGATGCTGATCCAGCATAATGGCAGCTTGGGCAGGGTTTATCACCTTCTCATTATAATCCACCCCTATCTGACAGAGGGCAGCGTCCAGAAGCACTTCATTCAAGAGCGGGACAGTCATCGACACTGGTGGACAACAAAAGAAAGCAAAGATTCAGAGACGTTAGAAACAAAAAGAGAATCTGAGCCACATTTCATCAAAAGCGCATAAGGCTCAGGCGCATCTGAAAAGAAGCTTCGGCGCATCATCAGGGTCTAGACCCATGCACGTCAGCAGTAAAGCTTCGACGCATCATCAGGGTTTTAACCCATGCGCATCAGCAGTGGAGCTTCGGCGCATCATCAGGGTTTAAATCCATGGGCGTCAGCAGTGAAGCTTCGGCGCATCATCAGGATTTTAACCCATGCGCGTCGGCAGAAAAAACTCAACACATCATCAGGACTCAAAGTCTATGCGCGTCGGCGTATGCGAGTTCTAAAAATGGTACAGAAAGATATGGTAAAGGAGGATGAAACCCACCAATCATCGCCGGTTGAACGTCGACAGGCGGACGGGGGATATCATCCGTGGCAGCCTCTACATGTTCTTTTCCTTTGACTAGTCCCTTGCCAGCACTGCCGCGAGGAGTTTTGGGAGCCATTTCACGCAAGAAGGAAGTTAGGGTTTTTCAAAAACTCTAAAAGAAGAAAACAAAGTGAGGAAGAACTCTCTCTCTCTCTCTATCTCACGCCTATTTATAGGCTCAGTCGAACGCGTGAACCGATGAAGTATGACCTCAGCCGCCGCTTTGGGTTCTGTGAAGAAATAACTGCAGATAAATTCAAAAAGATCATTATTAATCTTCTTGGTTATCGAAGCGTCATCATTCGCAATTACTGAGAGGAGCATGCGCCTCATCACTGATGCGCGGAGTGATCATGCGCCCGAACAGTCATCCGCCCTGTAGAAGATACCACCATGCTTCTTATTCATAGTATTCCAAAACTTGACAAGAAAGTTTTGAAAAGTTTGAAGGGGGTCTTATAGAAGCATGGAATTTCGGGACTAGAAATCCTATGCACCAAACATTACATGCGCCAAGGAGCTCAGAGGAAGTACTTGGCATAGCAAAGCAAAAATATAGACATTAAAAGAAGATTTTTATTTCATATAAAAGTCTATTACATGTCTTAAAAAGAGCTGTACAAAGAAGGATTTCTACAAAGAAAAGACCCTAAGTCTACAGCTAGGCGCAGCAACCACCATGTGCTCTCAAACAGGCGCTTCTCGCCATGCGCTCTCAGCCAGATGCATCTCTTCAGCAGCTCAGTTATGTGCATCCTCAGTTATGTGCATCCCTTCAGCAGCTCAGTTATGTGCCGCCCTTCAGCATGTGCCATCAAATGCTTCGACTACTGAAGCATTTATTGAGCAGAATGAGGGTGGCAATCAACCCTCTAGCTGGAGGAAGAGCTCCCCAAACCAAGGAAGAGGAGAGCACCGCAAATCAACCTGTGACTAAAGGAGCAGCTTTCAACCCAACCAGAATAGGCAACACCCACTCTGACAGAAGAAAGAGCCTCCAAAGTCGCAGCACCGCAATTCTGATCTGCGGCTCTTCCAGCATAACGGAGATGAGGCTCGAGCATCCCGATCTTTGGATGCAACAGGAACCTTTTGCCTGCCTCAGAAGCCATCATTTCTGACTTTTGGATGTAACAGTCACCTTCAAATGCATCAACAAAGATCATGCGTCGCATCTTTACCCTCGGAAGCATCTCATCAACAGAATGTGCTCGAGTAAACAAGTTCATTTCGGGAGGACGTGAGAGAACGAGAAGCAAACCCTCTCTATGCCACTATTTATAGGCTGGGCAAATCAAACCCATGCGCCAAGTGGCTGGCTCTCCGAATCCCGTGTAATGAATTTGCATTAATGGTGATGAACCTGACGCTTCGAATTCAGCCAAGTCAAGAACGGCTATTTAAAGCACTCAAAAAACGTAATAGTCGGGCCCATAAAGATGTGTCATGTAAAGCGGATGCGCCGGCCAGACCGTGCATCGTACTAACGCGTCCAGCTCCCATCAACCTTATAAGGATGTGCCCCCATGCGTCCCCATGCGCCCAGTGGAACGCCGATCGATGCGCCTACTCAACAACCCATCACCTGTCAAAGAACATTAAATGCTGAAGTCTGACAGAGTTGGTAGCACGTCCCCTAAGGACTGCAGTTGACAGCTTTTTCAGAATACGAAGCGTCGCCAACGTCAGCACCATCATTACTCCCCTCCGGCGGTTACAAGCCACGTGGCCGTCCAACCATTTTGCATGCGCCTCCGTGGCCATGCGCCCAAATCTCTGCATGTATTTCAAAAGACGTGTGCATCAGACTTTTCTCTGATCCCTAAGACAGAAGTAAAGTCACTACTGAAGCCCCGTATGCGCCTCAAAAGCCATACGCCCCGACTGGTTCGTGACTCCTAAAGGTTACGAGCCAAAGCCTCCCCATGCGCCCAATCCTAGGCGTATCCTATCAGATCACTCCCTACCAAATCTGAGATCTTCGAGCCATGGACCTACGACACGCGTCCTTTGACTTGATTCAGCCTATGAAGGGGTGTTAATCACCCAAGATCTCAGCAACTAAAAGATCTTCTCCGTTACTACGTGTCAGCTTTGTCATAGCCCACGACAGCGACGAGAAGAGTTCAACTCCTTAATCAGGGCGCATCGCCTACGCGCCTCCATCAGCAACTACCACGTGGCGTCCCCACGTACAGGCGCATCCTACATGCGCACATGAGTAGCCAGCCTGCAAAGCTATAAATAGAGGGATCATTTCCTTCTTACAAACACAGACATAAACGTCGTGCAATCATCAGCAACACATAGAGAGAGGCAGATACAGACACTCAACGTCTTCTTCCTCTCCGCAAGCTCCTGTACCTAGAGCAACCCAGATCTCCAGAGAACCGTCTTCAGATCGTCAACGGAGTCAACGCATTACCACTCGCTCCATCGGCACAAGGGACCCAGATTAAACAAAAGTGTACTCCTAGGACTACGTCTAAGTCCTACATTGTAACACTGTTCTATTTGTATTGAAATTACATCAAAAGATTTTAATGGCAAACAGATGTCATGATGTGAGTGGAAAGAATAATAATCATAGTGTAGAATTCAAGGCTTAGTTCATTATTGTATCATACTGTTGTTTGACCCATGTAGGAAGATTCAAGTCAAAGTGACATCTCTTCTAATGCATGATGGTTGTCACCGTGAGGAATGTTCAACCATATATTGAGATATATGTAGGAGATTGTTGGTGTTTTTACTTTTCTTTGGAAACTTTTAGTCCTATTTGGAAAACCACCAAAGTATATATCGTAATATAAAGCTATGCTTGTGTTGGAGTACACACATGGGGTGTGGTGGCCCATATGGGTTGATTTTCCTAGAGGGTTAAGTTTAAATCACAAATCTTTGTTTTGTCACTATCTTTGGGTTTATTAGGAGCTAAGTCCCATAGGGGTTAGTGACTCAGACTCAGACTTGGACTCGGACGAAGGGCGTGAAGTGGTACTTTGATGATGCACTTTGTATTTGGCACGACAACATCGTTCAGGTGTATACGCGGTCATTCGCATGTGTGGCCATGCGTATTTGCGTTCATGCACAATGAAGCCATGTGCCATACGTCTAGGCGCATAAGCGTGGTTGTTTTCGGCGTACAGCAGCGCTTTCAGCGTGTAGTACACAGTGATGTTTCTGCTGTCATCGTATGGTGGGCTACGGTATATGTGCATTAGAAGCATGTCCGCAGATCTTGCTGTCTACGTACGACACACTATGACTCTGACAGCGCGCTGCACGCTGTTGTGTCGACGTAGGACCCAGATTTTATGGGATTAGGTCGACCTGCACGTATGCGCACATATGTTACCATATGAGCGCATGTGTAACGCCCCAATCCTAAAATATGTAGGACTAGAATACAATCATGCCAGCTGTATACATACGAAGTATATGGACCCTCGTATATATACATAAGCTGTAAAATGCAGTAACCAAGGTACTAAATCTCATCCACAAAGATAAATATGATATAAAAGTAACTATGAATTTGTCATGTACACAATAGTTGGGCGGAGACAAAGTCCACTACCAACAAAATTAAATATGAAAAAATTTACAAGAAAAGAATTTAGCAAGCGAGAGCAATGGCGAGTCCAAGAGTAATCACCACGAAGGAAGGAATGGCCTTAGCTAGAGCACCTGCAAGAAATCACGGAACACACACCTGGCGAGATAACCAGGTCCTCAGAGGGACGTAACAAGATACATCAACATGCCATATAACTGAATATATACTATGTCATAACTCACAAGTAAAGTAAATGGTCACACTCGTAACAAGTTCCAATACCTCATCATCAAAACAGTGGACTACCCCTACAACCAAACAAGGGCAAGGGGTAGTACACTATACCGCGATGCGATATTGTCCCAAGCTACTAATGGAACGGGGTGATATGACATTGACGAGGGTTACCTAACCATCTAAAGTGTTTATGCAGTAAGAACAAACCTTTAACGCATGAGCCCTGGCTGTAAATGGGATCGGCATAGTTCCCATATAGGGCACCAGGGGCCTACGTCCATAACGCTCGGGAAGCGTTAGAGGGCACCATGTGCAAGGGGCTACGTCCATAACGCTCTGGATAACGTCAGAGGGCACCTGGAGCCTGCGTCTCCGGCGGAGCGCACAGGTAATAAGGGAAGTGCATAGAAGCCCATACGTCAGGTAATGTTCTCCCCACCCAATGTACCTGTCATGTCGCATCCACGACCATGTACCTCTACTAACTGCTAAGTCTCCTAACACGCCTCTACTAGCAGTTAGCCCTAATGCATGCGCATGGGAGATCAGCCCACACGCAAGAACCTCTACATGATACTCATCTCACACATCCTCGTGGTACAACTGTGTCAAGGTATATGCAATACACCACAACGGTAGTCCCTTAACTCTAGGTCAACATGCAATCAAAGGATACTAACAAAGTAAATTATTAATCACTGAACAGGCAGTAAATCAGGAACTGTAAGAACCGGAAATAAAGAACAGTGATATATAAAATAAATGCAGACTGAATATAAACAGTTTAATGGCAAGGTATCTTGCCTGCGGTGCGAGAAAGGCAAATCCAAGAGTAGCAAGTGTCAGCACCCAAAACTCACAAATCACAGATGACTCCAGTCGCTGAAACAAACATCAAAAATGATCTCGGTGAAAAAGATATACCTAGAAAACGCCTGTCCAAAAGTCAAATTCTGAAACAGGGGCAAAATCGTAATTTTGGGTCAAAACGATGTCCGCCGTTGGGCCCGCTTTGCACCGAAATGCGTGCCAGAACCTATGGTCTCTAAAGTCGTCAAACTACATGTCTACAGATGTGTTTTGACGAGACGAACCCAACGGTATGTCCAATTTTGGATTCCGGTGGGCTGTGCACAAAATCACCCGTTGAGTGGGATTGTGGGCCCACCAAAATAGCGTCCCGATCAACGGTCTCAGAATCGGACCAAATTTGGCTCACAGGACCAGAAAAATATTTCGAGTCCAATGGCGCAAGTTTTGTCGCGATTTGATGAGTGTGCACAAAATAGTTGAGAAATTCCGAAAAGTCGGATACGCAAAAATTCGACGGATACGGACCAAATTCGTTGCGCACACGCAACCAATTTGAATCCCGTCAATTCTCGCACGTCCACAAATTCGATACGGACCTTCCGGTACTTTCGATTTGCGACGGGGTCGCCCAGTTTGTCGGGACGTACCTCGTACGGGGTTTTTTAGTATTTTTTGAAAACTGATTTTTCGAGATATTTAACTTAATTAAAAACTGAAATTTATTGCTGAAATAAACAAAACTATTTGAAGGGATGAAAGAGGGTCACGTGGGCTATCTACACGAATTTACGGATCTACAATCGGATTAGAATTGAAGGAGTAATCGATTGAAAGAGTGGGATACCTTAAAGTGGGAATCCGATGTTGTTGTTGTTGTTTCCGTTGCCGTTGGCGTGGGGTGCTGCTGTGCTCGCGGACAGCATGCCGAGGAGAGGGTAGGAGGAAGGAAGGAGGAAGGAGGTGGATGAAATTCGGATTTGTAGGGTTTTTCCAAAACTAATATATATATAACTTATATATACTAAGTAAGCTTCTGTTGTTATTAAAAGGGTCGGCCAAAAAAAATAGTTGCTGCTGCTATTGTTATTATGTGGGCGCACAAAGCATTCTTCCTTTAGTTGATGGTGGGGGTGGTCGGCCCCACCGCTCTTTTCCTTTTTTTTTTTTTTACTTAAATCTTATATTTTTCTTTCTAATCTTTTTAAATATATATAACTCTATATATATGTATATGTATCTATCCATATATATACCATAATCCATTTTAAAAAAACAAATAACAACTTAAATATTATCTATCAAAATATTTAATATATTTAACCATATCTATATATATAAATTCAATTCACAATAAATCAAATCAAATTAATAATATCTTAAGAGATTAAACATGTTTATTAAATCTCCAAAATTTGAAATAAAAGTTTAATATAATCTAATTATATATATGATGCACCAAAAATATTTTTTACATATACATACAAATTTAAATTGCCACAAAGGCAACAATAATAATATCTCATTAATATCAAATAATACCAACAATAATAAAATGCCTATTAAATTTTCACAAAATAACTTTAGTAATAATAAAAATAACAAAAATAATCCCAATGGGTGTACTTTACCGCTCACCCATGTATGGGTCCAGAAAACTGTACCATCTTGTAAAATATTATTTTATTAATAAAACATAAATTTTATACCAAAAGTCAATAAATATTCAACAAGTCTCAAAATTATTTAAAAATATTTGTACACACATGAAATGTTCCTATATGGCCACCTTAGTCACCCCACATGCTCACGTGGGCCTAAATTTGGTTCGGGCCCTGTTCGGGCTGAATTGGCCAAACCGGGTCATCAAAAAAAAAAAAAACCATAAATTGTATAAATTCATTTGAAGTCTAATAAAATAAATAAAAATAATTTTAAAAAAAATAGGGGCTTTACATCCTACCCAACTTACAAGAATTTCGTCCTCGAAATTTAGGATTAATAGGGTAGATCGGGTTGAGGGATAGGAAGAGTTCGTTAATACCAAAAATGTAATTAAATTTGGTGGAGGCGATACAACGGCGTTCAACACCACCATGCAGTAGAAAATTGTGGAGTCGATATATGCAAAAATATATCATGGTTATGGAATTGAATAAGGATCGCTAGTGAAGGTAACAAACTTTTGAATATCCAATTTAGAAGAACAGTAAGGAAGTGAGTGGACCAAGGAAAATAAATTAGACGTTTGGGAGATGTGGTTCCTAGAGAGAAACTGGAGACTAATCGCCTCGATTGAGAGTTTGATTTAAATGAATGATTAGAATCATTCTCGAGTGCTCAAGAACATTTGGAAAGGCACGATAATAATTCTAGGGTTGAGAAATGAGGAGTAGTTGAAGGCGAGGATATAGCCACATGGGTCTGTCGGTGGCTATCTAAATTCGTGTGTAAGATAACTGATAGAAAAAAAAACTAAAGGTGATCTCTTGTGTCTATCTATCAAGTACAGTGTCCTGTCTTTAAAAAGACAAAACAGTAAGCAGTTCAAAGAAGATGCTATCGAGTACGAAATACGAGGTTCACAGGCGACATAAATAATTCAAAAGAGAGTTGTCAATGCTGTCGCAGATGAGACTCTAAGGCAGGTTTAACTATGTCTCCATCCGCAAAGAATAAGATATAATAAGCGAACCAAAGTGCAATAGGTTGATCAGACCATCATGCACCGGTTCTGATTAGACAATATGTTAGTGGGTGCACCCAATAAAATATGTCATGATCAAGCTTGAAAAAGATAAGTTTGCAAAACCAAAGAATATTTAGCAGCATCAGGTTGTTGAAATATAAGTAAGGGAGGTAATATCGAAGGAATTTAATTAGTCCAAGATCTTTTAAAATCAAGTCTCGCCCGAAGTTTGGGAGCTATACAATTGTCCTAGTGTTTCCTCATTTATGGCTTGGTAGACTAGATAAGGTAGGGTCCTCTGAATTTATAGTCTAAGTGAACTTACCAATGTGGTACATGAGGAAAAAGGTTTGCTAGGTGGTGAGGTATTCTACCCAACTTACAAGAGTTAAACTAATAGTATCATGGGACAATGGGTCAAGCAATCAAGATAAAGTACAAATTTAAGCATTTAAGAAATTTAGTAGAACAAAATCACATATCGGGTCGAAAGAATTGAGTCAAGGTTGAATCCCTATCCGTGGTCAAAAACATATCGGTATCATGGTAAAGATTTTAGTTGACCATTTTGACCATAAGGTCATATCAAGAAACAGAGTACAAGGAGATGGGTTTTGGTGGGACATGATATATCTATATGATGGTGGGCTCGTCTAGGTCTTACATATGAAATTTGTTGGAAGGAAAAGTCTAGTGTTGTACACCAAATATCCAAGTCATGGTAAGGGACGCTAAAAGATCTAAAATAGAAAGTGAGAGTTCACGAAGTGGTAATTAATGCACAAAAATAAAGAAAGTCAAATTAAAGCATGAAATAAATATATTAGAGAATCCAATAAAAATTATTTAGGGACATAGTTATAGAGAGAAGATAGTCTCCTAGATGAATACAGTTAAGGAACCATAAATCACCTTTCAAATTGCAAATGGGTTAGAAGGTCGCAATTAAAGGATCTAGAATTGAAAGAAGGTCGAGTAAGTCAAGGTGAAAATATAATCACATAGCTTGGTAGATGACTAACAACACTTGTGTACATACTACTATCATGGTCATGAGTGACATGGCAATTAGTGTGGAGTACATCTATCTAATTAGAGCTATCTTGATGGCCTACCATTTAAAATTTAACTCCAGTTTCCTCCAAAAGTTTCAAAAATAAACTTTCAAAAATAAACCACCAAAATTTGTATTCACTCCAAGCAGTTCAAATTCATCATAAAAATTTAAATCACTCTCATAAATCTCAAAGCAAAATTTCATCACGTTACTACTAACCCTTTCCAAAATTAACGTTTAAACTCAACTATTTAACTCAAGAGTTCAAAATTTAAGAATCCATAAAAATTTCACAATCAATCAAAAATTTAATACTCTAAGATTTTCAAATAACTCATAATAAAACTCTTAGCATATTAAAAACAATCTCAAAAATTTAGCTCAATGCTCTCATAAATTTTAACTTCTATTCACGCTAAGTTATTCCAACAAAATCACAACTTTTAAATGGTAACTTCCTTTAATCAATCAAATAACTTTCCATCACATTCTTCGAAATTCTCCCAAAAATTTTAATATTAGCAATCCCACATTAAACTAAATTTTCAATTAATCTTATCAGTCAAAATTTTTTTTTTTTTTTTACCAAAAATCTAAATAGATTTGTAATTCCTCAATCATAGGACACAATTTAAAGTAAAGAAAATTCTCCAAAAATTGTTTTCATAACTTTCAAACATCTAAACCAAAATTTGCCATCATTACTTCCACTTAAAATTTAAAATTTAATAACACAAAAATCGCAAGTTGTACAACTCAAATTTAAATAATTCCTATGGCCATTTTAAATAGCTAAGATCATTTTCAAACCAAATTTATAACTGTTCAAAGGTATATAACTATAATACAATAAATCATAAACATCAAACTCAAAAATCAAATAAATTTTATATTTGTTCAAAGATGTATATCTATCACCCAAAACTTATAAATATCACAACTCGAAAAGCAAATCAATTTTATACTTGTGCAAGGATGTATAACTATAACCCAGTAAATCATAAATATCAATTCTCAAAAAGCCAATCAATTTCTTAAACCAAGTATAAAATTCTATTAAATCCTCTGGTGTTTACTATTTAGAAATCTCAAGATAAAAACCTTCTTTGGTAGTATCCTACTTTACAAATTACTAATCATTAATTCACACAAAAAAATCCCTTTTTAACTCAATTAGTCTTGAATGTATTCCAATTGCCAATATAACCATTCTAGCCATGTGTTTGACCTATGAGCATATACTAGTGTAATCATCTTCCTAGTTGACACTAAGCACGAAAATAAGAATCGACGGTAGAAAGGAATCAAGCAAGATGCAATTCAAGGAGGTTGATCGAGAGTTCGAAATGTGAAGTCAAGGGAAGAGGTCAAGCTGTACGGATGAGATTCCTATAATTCTAATCCTATGTTGCAGGTTCACATCGGTACAGTAACGTAACCGAAGTGACAAACTCGACCTGCATGGGCCACCACAAAAACATGTAACGCCCCAGTCCCAAAATATGTAGGACTAGAACGCAATCATGCCAGCTGTATACATACGAAGTATATGGACCCTCGTATATATACATAAGCTGTAAAATGCAGTAACCAAGGTACTAAATCTCATCCACAAAGATAAATATGATATAAAAGTAACTATGAATTTGTCATGTACACAATAGTTGGGCGGAGACAAAGTCCACTACCAACAAAATTAAATATGGAAAAATTTACAAGAAAAGAATTTAGCAAGCGAGAGCAATGGCGAGTCCAAGAGTAATCACCACGAAGGAAGGAATGGCCTTAGCTAGAGCACCTGCAAGAAATCACGGAACACACACCTGGCGAGATAACCAGGTCCTCAGAGGGACGTAACAAGATACATCAACATGCCATATAACTGAATATATATACTATGTCATAACTCACAAGTAAAGTAAATGGTCACACTCGTAACAAGTTCCAATACCTCATCATCGAAACAGTAGACTACCCCTACAACCAAACAAGGACAAGGGGTAGTACACTATACCGCGATGCGATATTGTCCCAAGCTACTAATGGAACGGGGTGATATGACATTGACGAGGGTTACCTAACCATCTAAAGTGTTTATGCAGTAAGAACAAACCTTTAACGCATGAGCCCTGGCTGTAAATAGGATCGACATAGTTCCCATATAGGGCACCAGGGGCCTACGTCCATAACGCTCGGGAAGCGTCAGAGGGCACCATGTGCAAGGGGCTACGTCCATAACGCTCTGGATAACGTCAGAGGGCACCTGGAGCCTGCGTCTCCGGCGGAGCGCACAGGTAATGAGGGAAGTGCATAGAAGCCCATACGTCAAGTAATGTTCTCCCCACCCAATGTACCTGTCATGTCGCATCCACGACCATGTACCTCTACTAACTGCTAAGTCTCCTAACACGCCTCTACTAGCAGTTAGCCCTAACGTATGCGCATGAAAGATCAGCCCACACGCAAGAACCTCTACATGATACTCATCTCACACATCCTCGTGGTACAACTGTGTCAAGGTATATGCAATACACCACAACGGTAGTCCCTTAACTCTAGGTCAACATGCAATCAAAGGATACTAACAAAGTAAATTATTAATCACTGAACAGGCAGTAAATCAGGAACTGTAAGAACCGGAAATAAAGAACAGTGATATATAAAATAAATGCAGACTGAATATAAACAGTTTAATGGCAAGGTATCTTGCCTGCGGTGCGAGAAAGGCAAATCCAAGAGTGGCAAGTGCCAGCACCCAAAACTCACAAATCACAGATGACTCCAGTCGCTGAAACAAACATCAAAAATGATCTCGGTGCAGAAGATATACCTAGGAAACGCCTGTCCAAAAGTCAAATTCTGGAACAGAGGCAAAATCGTAATTTCGGGTCAAAACGATGTCCGCCGTTGGACCCGCTTTGCACCGAAATGCGTGCCAGAACCTATGGTCTCTAAACTCGTCAAACTACATGTCTACAGATTTGTTTTGATGAGACGAACCCAACGGTATGTCCAATTTTGGATTCCGGTGGGCTGTGCACAAAATCACCCGTTGAGTGGGATTGTGGGCCCGCCAAAATAGCGTCCCAATCAACGGTCTCAGAATCGGACCAAACTTGGCTTACAGGACCAGAAAAATATTTCAAGTCCAATGGCGCAACTTTCGTCGCGATTTGATGAGTGTGCACAAAATAGTTGAGAAATTCCGAAAAGCCGGATACGCAAAAATTCGACGGATACGGACCAAATTCGTTGCGCACACGCAACCAATTTGAATCCCGTCAATTCTCGCACGTCCACAAATTCGATACGGACCTTCCGGTACTTTCGGTTTGCGACGGGGTCGCCCAGTTTGTCGGGACGTACCTCGTACGGGGTTTTTTTAGTATTTTTTGAAAACTGATTTTTCGATATACTTAACTTAATTAAAAACTGAAATTTATTGCTGAAATAAACAAAACTATTTGAAGGGATGAAAGAGGGTCACGTGGGCTATCTATACGAATTTACGGATCTACAATCGGATTAGAATTGAAGGAGTAATCGATTGAAAGAGTGGGATACCTTAAAGTGGGAATCCGATGTTGTTGTTGTTGTTTCCGTTGCCGTTGGCGCGGGGTGTTGCTGTGCTCGCGGACAGCATGCCGAGGAGAGGGTAGGAGGAAGGAAGGAGGAAGGAGGTGGATGAAATTCGGATTTGTAGGGTTTTTCCAAAACTAATATATATATAACTTATATATACTAAGTAAGCTTCTGTTGTTATTAAAAGGGTCGGCCAAAAAAAATAGTTGTTGCTGCTATTGTTATTATGTGGGCGCACAAAGCATTCTTCCTTTAGTTGGTGGTGGGGGTGGTCGGCCCCACCGCTCTTTTCCTTTTTTTTTTTTTACTTAAATCTTATATTTTTCTTTCTAATCTTTTTAAATATATATAACTCTATATATATGTATATGTATCTATCCATATATATACCATAATCCATTTTAAAAAAACAAATAACAACTTAAATATTAGGAAAAATTTGAGTGGCACCCCACATTTGTTACGCTTATTTACGGTGCACCCCACATGATTACATTAATGCATAATACCCCCCACTTTGGACGGTTTCTGTCTAAAACTAACGGTCAACCCCGTTGACCAATTTTTTTGACGAAAATACCCCCCATCACCATCATCATCATCATCAACTCATCACCACCACCATCCACCATCATCACCGCCCCCCCTCCCGCTCCGCCCCCTAGCCCCCACCGCCGTGCGCTGCTGCTGCTGTCGCCGCTGCCGCGCGCTGCTGCTGCTGCCGCCGCCGCCGCCGCGCGCTGCTGCTAGGGGGCAGAACGGGAGGGGGGCGGAGCGGGAGGGGGGACGGTGATGATGGTTGATGGTGGTGGTGGTGATGATGATGATGTTGGTGATGGTGGTGGTGGTGATGGTCGGGGGGCGGTACGGCGAGGTCGGGGAGGGGTGGAGGAGAGCGGCGAGGTCGGGGAGGGAGGGGGGGAGAGCGGCGACGCCGTGGAGGGGGCCGAGCACGGCGGGGGGCGGAGGACGGGCAGCCACGTGTGACGGGAAGGGGGGACACAAAAGGAGACAAGGGCATTTTCGTCAAAAAAAAATTTGATCGTTAGTTTTAGACAGAAACTGTCCAAAGTGGGGGGTGTTATGCATTAATGTAATCATGTGGGGTGCACCTTAAATAAGCGTAACAAATGTGGGGTGCCACTCAAATTTATTATCTATCAAAATATTTAATATATTTAACCATATCTATATATATAAATTCAATTCACAATAAATCAAATCAAATTAATAATATCTTAAGAGATTAAACATGTTTATTAAATCTCCAAAATTTGAAATAAAAGTTTAATATAATCTAATTATATATATGATGCACCAAAAATATTTTTTACATATACACACAAATTTAAATTGCCACAAAGGCAACAATAATAATATCTCATTAATATCAAATAATACCAACAATAATAAAATGCCTATTAAATTTTCACAAAATAACTTTAGTAATAATAAAAATAATAAAAATCATCCCAATGGGTGTACTTTACCGCTCACCCATGTATGGGTCCAGAAAACTGTACCATCTTGTAAAATATTATTTTATTAATAAAACATAAATTTTATACCAAAAGTCAATAAATATTCAACAAGTCTCAAAATTATTTAAAAATATTTGTACACACATGAAATGTTCCTATATGGCCACCTTAGTCACCCCACATGCTCACGTGGGCCTAAATTTGGTTCGGGCCCTGTTCGGGCTGAATTGGCCAAACCGGGTCATCAAAAAAAAACCATAAATTGTATAAATTCATTTGAAGTCTAATAAAATAAATAAAAATAATTTTTAAAAAAATAGGGGTTTTACAGCATGGGTGCCAACTTATTCTATAAATAGAGCATTTGCTCCTTCATTCAGGAGAATTGGAAAAGGAAGAAAGTGAGTGCCACCAAATTCCTACTCCTGCAAGTCCATGTTCCAGCAGCAGCAGCAGCAGCGAGTCCATGTGTGCATGGAGCTTTCCTAGCTCATTTTGAGTTCCGAAGTCTTTCCAAAGGTGACGAAGAGTGTTCCAGAGGTCCGTACTTGAACTTGCTATTTCCTAGGGGCAGTTCGCGTATAGGGCGAATCTTTCTTTGAGCACATGTTACTTGTTTACCCCAGCAAGGAGATATCTTTTGTGTTTCTTTTGTAATTCTTGTTCTACCTCATTGTCGCCTCTACGAATGTAAAGAGAAGAACACATTTTTCATTTGTTGTTGTATTTTTTGCATTTTCTTGAAGTCAGCCTGTAATCTCTCCGTAGTGCTTCTTTTGAGTTGGCTAGAGTGTAGACTTTGTGTCTCGCAAAAAGACTCTACGTCTCTCTCGTATTGTTGACAAGAGTGCAAACTTTGTGTCTTACTGAAAACCTTTTGTTTTCTTTGGATCTCTCCATTCTTTAGATCCGACTTGGGGTCTAACAGATGCTATTCTAAGTAATTTTCCAACCATTCTTATATGAAGTATTTTCTATCTATATATCCACAATCAAGGGCGGAGCCAGGATTTAAGTTTACCCCGGGCTGAAATTAAAATACACTAAAAAAATATACACATATAATATTTCTTATGATGCCATCATAATCCAAATGTCTGAATTTCATAAGTGAACATGTTGCTTAAGACAATTACAAAACGTCAAAACATCATTGTCATACATAACATGAGAAATGAAAAAAAAAACACTCTTAGAATAAAGATAAGAGCTAATGACCTGCTTTCTTTGCTTCTGCCTTCCAAAACTCTCCTCCAACTTCTTAATACAGGAAAGAAAGTCTACTATAAAATAAAGTTCATTCTCATCAAATGTAATTCGTGGAATCTTTGCAAGATGTTGAGGTTCTATATTAATTATAGGGACATCGACACTCGTTAATATTTCTACTTAGAGTCTTAGAATTGGAGCCAGAAGATGCTCCAATTGCTGAAAGAACGAAAAAATATTTTTTGTTTTTTGGGTTCTTGATTTTCCATCCATCTTAATAAAATAGAAGTTAAGTTATTAGTTCTTGATATTAAGCAATTTAAACCTACATATTTCGTTAACCTTTTTCGACCCCATGCTCTCGTCAACAATTCCTGACGAACTCCTGGCAGTGCCGAACTGGCCGAGTGCCGTCGATGAGAGCTGTAACCCACCGTCGTTCCTTACATGGACTCGATTTGTATCGCCGCAAGTCTCGTTGCCATAGCTCGGTACAGTAGAGCGCGACAAACCCGAAGGGTGCCACCTTCCCGACATGCCACAGACTTGACCGCAAACTACTCCAGTCGCGGCCGCACACGTACGGGTCTTTTCGCCAACCGTCGCTCACCGCATGCAGATACGCAAACCCGAGCATCCCTGTCGAGCGCCCTCGCCATGAAGCCCCGCGCGTGGAGTCTACGGCCATGCCTTCCCGACCGAGCGGTCTCGCTCAAGCCCGCCGTGTGTGTCATCGCCTCCGCGAGCTGCCAACTTGACGCGCACCGTCGAGAAGAACCGCCGCCAAGCGCTCCGTGTGAAAGCTCACGTATAGACGTCGAGACCAGGGCCGGGTCCAAACCGCATGTCACCCTCTTCTCCTTCCACCGCACGACCCAGGTGAGTCACCTCCATCTATCGGACCTCTTGATGCCGAACTGCCGCCGTCCACCGGTTGCCACCCCTTGCTGAGATATCTTTATTTGACGACGAGACCGGCTAGATATATTAGAGTTTTGGCCTTTCCTTTAGAAACTTTAGTCCCACATCGGATAGGCCAAAGAGTTTGTATCTTTATATATTAGCTTTACTATTATTGGAGATGCACATGTGGTGTGGAGGTGCACAAGGGTTTGCCATGTGGGGTTATTTTTGTAATAGGAAAAAGGCTAAAATCAACAATAAAAGCATTCATGCTTTTTGCTCTTGGGAAATTTATTTCCATAGGAGCTAAGCCCCGTAGGGGCTTAGCGACTCGGACTCGGACTCGGGCTAATGGGCTCATGAGGCATAATATGGCATTTTGTTGGCGTACTTTTTACTTAGCACGTCAGCATCGTCGCTAGGCGCATAGTGCACAGTTCAGTGCACGCTCTGTCGCACAAAGTGCAAGGAGCGCAGGGTGCGCACAGTTGGCAGCAGAACGTGCGTTTGCATGTTCTGGGCGGTTGCTACATATTCGGGGTGGTTTTTACCACGTTTCTAACTTTGTGGCAACCGAACAGTTGCTGCAGGGCCTATATAAGGCATCCTCTCTCTCTCAAGGTGAATTACAGAATAGAAAGAGAAGCCACCACAGAAAGTTTACGAGTGTTGTTTAGCACAAGTAAACAGAGTATTCAGAAGTGTTCTTTAACACAGTTCTAATCTTCCAGTAGCCTTCGAGAGAGAGAGGATAGGTGCCGCACCAGCGTTGCTTTTGCACGGGAGTTCGTATCCGTCCGAGGAGTCAGAAGAGCATGAGTGTTCCAAGTTCTCCGACAAACTTGCTGGTTCCTGGAAGTTGTTCGTGTAGGGCGAATAAAGCTTTGAGCAGCGGTGATCATTCACCCCAACAGGCCATCTTCCATCTTTCGCCAGTCACCTTCTTCGTTGCTGCCAGTAATTCTAATTGTATCTTCTTTTTAGAAGTACTACGATCGATTGCTGTTGATTACGAAATCTTTTTAGATTCTCGTAATTCAGAATTACCTTCCTTGAAGTGTTGATTTGGAACATTGTTTTTACAATTGTTTCATTTTCTCAGTTTTCCATCGAAAAATTGTGCCCCGGCCCTAACAATCTCAAAGCTTTATTGCTACGATGGAAAACGTTAATGCTTCACTACTCAATACTGACTTTTGCAAATTATAAAAGTTTGATGGAGAGCATTATCAAGTCTGGAAGAGGAAGGTTTTTCTTACTCTTCAACTCAGAGACGTGGATCACGTGCTTCTTGAAAAGGAACCTACCGTTCCAGATACTGGATCTACTGCCGCAATCTCTACGGCTACTAAATTTCAGGCCAAGTGGAGAAGAGAAAATAGCATTTACAGGCTGCTTATCCAAAATGCTATGGAGGATTCCCTTGCAGAATCCTATTCTAAGAAGAATATCGCTAGAGACATATGGGAGTCTCTAAAAAAACTCTACGAAGAAGATAAGAACCACAGTAAAATATTTGTGGTTGAAAAATATCACAAGTGGTTCTTTGAGGATGAAAAGTCTATGCTGCCGCAGGTGAAAGAGTTCCTGAAACTGCCACAGAAGTTGGAAGACGAGGCGATTCCCCTCCCCGACAAGTTTGTTGTTGGAGGGATTGTCTCAATGCTCTCCGCTAGATGGAGCAAGTTCTATGCAAACATGCATAGGAAGAAGCTTGAGATCAGCCTTAAAGATCTCTTACAGAAAATATATGTTGAGGACCAGATGCGGGCTCAACTGAAGGTGGACACACTGTCCAAGCAATTGGCTAACGCCAATCTGGTTCAGACCAAGGAACCAAGGGGAAAGCAGACGGCTTTCCACAGCAAGAAGTGTCACTACCACATTTCTAGTTTGAGGGTAAATTTGTCATTTTTGGGGTAAATAAAATTTATTGGTATTAATTAGAATTTATGGGAATTTTTAGGAATTATTTTGGATTTATTTGGACTAGTTTGATTTTTGACTAGTTTTGACTCATGTAGACCAACCTAGGAACTAACCCTAGTTAGTTGGGCTTAGTTAGGTCAAGTGACCCTAGTCTAACCTAGTGTGACACAAGTTAGTGGTTAGTGATTCATTAGAACTTGAATTAGGGATGTAGGAATCAAGTTATTTGATAAATGGCTTGTGGTTACACAAGTCATTTTGTGACTAAACTAGATAGGACTAGCTAACCTAGCACAAACCCCACCCTAACCTAACTTGGCCGGCCACCCTAGCTGAACCTAGGGATTCCCCATTATAAATACTCTCCTAGTTTTTAAGGCTAGCCTCTTTTAAGGTTCTTTCAAAAGTTCTAAGGAAAGAGGTGAGTCCCATCTTCCAAAAATCATTAAAAATCCATTTTGAATCCTTTTTCCTTCAAACCAATTTCATTAGGACCTAAAATTCATCCTCTTGCTGCTGGAATTAATTGGTTGCAGGAAGAAATAATTTGTGGGACTTGGAGGCTTGAGGAGTTCATTGCATTTGGGGACTTTTTCATTGAAAGTTCACAAGGAGGTAATTTCTTCAAATCTCCATGAAACTTCATGTAGTCTTCACCAATAGGAAGCCCTAAGAGTCCCCCTAAGGTCTGGATAGCTTTTGTGTCGAGTGTCATTGGATTCGTGTCCGTTCTGGACACGTATCAGTGACCATGGCTTAGTGTTTGACGAAATGCCTCAAGGGGCATTTCGATCGAATTAATTCATTGTTTTTGAATAGGATTAATAGTTTAGATCTGATATTTTGATCCCTATGCTTGAGTGCTCGTGTTGTGTCATTTTCGTGTCGGTTTCATGACTGGACACGCGCGTGCACACGTCGCGCGCTGCTACAGGGATCCTCTGCCTATCGGGCCCTATAGCGGACACGACACGATACGCATTGGGCTAAAATTTGGGTGGCACTTGGGGCTCATGACTGACATGTCACAGACAAAATTTTAGCTCGTCTTATCGAGCGATTTGAGAGAAATCTCAACCGCACCGATTTTCAGTACACTGTACAGTGTGGTTTATTGCCACTGATACGGGTCTCGTGTCCGACCCTGACACTTCGTGGACACAGGCCAGTGGGCCCATGAGGTAGCCCTATAGGTGGTCTACCCATGTGTGTCACCACGAGATACATTCGTGTCTTGTGTCGTGCATACGACACAAGTGCACGTGTGCACGAGACAGTGCACTGACAGTGCACTGTGTGTGTGTGTCTTTTTGATGTGTTGATCTGGACACGCCGTGTCAGGCCTGGGTGACACAAAATGGATACGTGGGGTTGTGCACAGGGGTTGCTCTCTATTACCAACCATTAATAGCTTGTTTAGTTTGAATTTGTTGATTAATTTTCTTTTTCCTAATTTTTCTGATACCTATATTCTTCACTGTCTTCCCAGTTTTTAACATGGTTTTGCCATACATTTTTTAGCTAATTTAATGCTATTAGTTACCTGATTAGCTCCCTAACTTGTTCACCTATTAGTATTCTACACATATGCTAACTTTTGGGTGTTGATTCAAGTTGGAAAATGTGAAACTGTCAATGAGTTGTTAATGCCTGAGATTGATTTCCTGTCATTCCACTTTTCTAATTACATATTGTGTAATGATTTTAAACCCCTGTGATGATGTTAATTACTGAGTTTTAAATCCTAATTATGTTTCCCCTACATATTGTCTTGCCATGAATTAAGTTGGTTCAGATTTCATGTGTGGCAAAACCTGAGAATTCAGTGGAGTTTTTTAACTGTTGTTTTTACTTTCATATGAGTTAAACCTGAGGTTAATAACTGTTTGGAACTATTTTGATGTTTTATTTGAACCAATAGCTAATGATTGTATTTGTAAAACCTGGGAATAGGCCATGTAATTCCTGCTGTACACAAGAATATGTTCACTGTTTCACTGTTTTCACAGTCCATTATTGGACTTCACTGATTTATTTTGTTCCTGCATATGTTTCCCTGTGAACACAAGAATACGCACATGTTTCCTCCTTCACTGATATTTCCTACACTTATATAACCTGTCTATGCACACTGTTTTGTTCCCATGCACTGTCATTAATTTCCTGCACCCATGTTGACACTGGTGCACACTCTCACCACTGTCCTCTTCTTTATTTACTTGATTTCCTGCATACATATCCTTGTAGACACTTGTATAAACACACCCTTCGACTGTCACATTTACACTTTCCTGCACACTGTCACATTATCCTGCCACTTGACACAATTGCATAGCACACACACATTTCTCTATTTCCACACACACATACCCTTAATTGTCTACACACACACACTTGTATTCCTAGTTTCCCTTTTTTCTGCTCTTGTACAGCCTATACATATGTATTTATATAAATGTAAGCTAGTATAGGCTTTGAGACATATATGTTCCTATATGTATGAGTGTATATATATATATATATATATATATATATATATATATATATATATATATATATATATACATTTCTATGCTAGTCTAATGCTTAGCCTAAGGTCATTTAGGTTATGTATAATGTGTAGAGTAATGAAGGTGCATATTTTGTGTAGTGTGATGTATATATTGTGGTATGTTTAGACTTCTATATATATATAATTATATAGAGAATGATAGGTTTAAATACAGGAATTTACTTGTTTGGACTAATATAGACTAGTGTAGTCTAGGGTAGACTAGTTTAGACTTAATTAGACTTGGTTGACCTAGTTTAACTTCTAGGGTTGACCAAAGTTGACCAAGAGTTGACTTTGGCCTAGATTGACTTAGAATCATGTAGAATGCATAGTAGGACTCCATTTCACTTTTTTGGACTTGTTGTGACTTCTGCTGTTCTGATTAGGAGCCAGACACCCCTCCTTGGACAGTACGATTCATATCGGGCACTCAGATACAGGCGAGTACATTCTCTGATCATTTCATATCCTGCTTAGAATTATTTCCTGTAGTAGATTACTTTACTTGTACTGTCACGATGGTCACACGGATTGGTACTATATGGATCTTTTCTTGAGATGTTATCCTTAGGGAGCATCGGGTACTCTATGTTCTGTGCGTTTCACTTACATGGCGTATCACTATGCTTCATTGTTTCCTTGATCACTTACGACATATACTCTTATGATCGTAGAGTCTTCCTGGAATCCTTATCCCATTTATGGGACTACTATGTATCACCTTCGGGGTCTATCACCTTCGGGGTCTGTTACATAGCATCATATAACATAACCTGGATGGATCCTTGTGTATTGATTGGGGGTACGGGGGAGTATAAATAGACATGTGAATAAATACACCAGTAGTGTAGCATCAAAATCATTCCATAGTGTAGCATCAGAATCATTCCATAGTGTAGCATCAGAATTATCCCAGGCCATTTACATGTTCATATTGTACTCTGATTCACTAGTCACTGTTAGTTCTCTATGTATAGTAGATATTTCTATTACAGTTCTCTCTCTGTTTACATACTGCACTTCTTTCAGTACTTGTATCTTACTTTACTGCATGTTTATATTTTCTAACCTGCTATGAATTGTTGAGATGTACTGTGCTCGCTCCTGTCCTGACTGGACCTGTTGAAATATTACAGAGGACGAGGAGGAGGCCTGCCTGGACACCTACTACGGGGCAGCCCTAGATGACACCTGTGAGCTGGACCCTCAGGAGGATCCAGCAGTAGCTGAGGACCTTCCCCCGACTGCCTAGACTAGATATTTAGGCTATTATCTTTATGTAGTTGGATCATGTTCTAGTTAGACTCTTTATTTGGAGGTCAGTTTGTATATATTCTTTTATCTGGGACCTTGTATTGCTAGGATTATCTTAGACTACTGTTTTATCTATTTCATTTCCTTGAGTTCTGTTCATATCGTGCTATCTCTTCCTTAGTTGTGATTGAGTTTATTATTGCTATGTCACCCCCATTCGGGGAGTATAAACTGTTTAGATATATATACTGTTAGATGTTGTGACCTAGGACAGCATTCTACCGCCGACACTGCGGCGTAGGCTGGACGTACCCACGTCTCGTGCCCTTACTCTAGGGTGCTGGTCGTGACAAGAAGAAGGACCCTGACAATCTAAAAGTCAAGAAAAATGAGAGCATATTACGATGGACTTCGTTTCAGGATTGTCGCATACTCCAGGAGGGAAAGATACGATTTGGGTCATCGTGGATAGGTTGACCAAATCGGCCCACTTCTTGCCATTCAAGGTGGGTACGTCTACAGAGAGGCTGGCGGAGATGTATATGTGGCAGATAGTCAGGATCCACGGAGTTCCGGTCAGTATCGTCTCAGATCGGGATAGCCGTTTTACTTCCCATTTCTGGAGGAGCCTGCAGACCAGCTTGGGCACTCAGCTCAAGTTTAGTACTGCATACCACCCCCAGACGGACGGACAGTCGGAGCGGACTATTCAGACCCTTGAGGATATGCTACGGACGTGCGTCTTGGACTTTGGAGGTTCCTGGGAGGATCATCTTTATTTGGTGGAGTTTGCCTATAACAATAGTTTCCAGGCCAGCATCGAGATGTCACCTTTTGAGGCTTTGTACGGGCGTAGGTGCCGTACACCCTTATCCTGGGATGATGTTGGTGAGAGAGCTTTGCTGGGGCCAGAGATGATTGTGGATACGGCCGAGAAGGTGAAGCTCATCAGGGACAGACTTCGCATGGCACAGGACAGACATCGGCACTGGGCCGATAGCCACCGGAGGCCCTTGGAGTTTGAGGTACAGATTAGAGTAGGAATAGATTTCGGTTGTTTGTTGTGATTTTGATCATGTTTGTTTATTAATGTTAATTGAGACCTTGCTTGTGATTAGGTCGGAGACCAGGTTTTCTTGAGGATATCTCCGACTCGTGGTACGATACGTTTTGGTGGAGGCGGGAAGCTTAGCCCGCGCTTCATCGGCCCTTTCGTTATCAGCGGGAGAGTCGGTGACGTGGCTTACAGGCTAGACTTGCCGCCTGCACTTGTGGGGGTCCATAACGTATTTCATGTATCACAGTAGAGACGGTACGTGGCTGACCCTAGCCATGTGCTCGATCATTCGGAGATTGAGGTGGGTCCTTCTCTCAGCTATCTAGAGCAGCCAGTGGAGATTCTGGATCGACGGGAGAAGGTTCTGAGGAACCAGGTGATACCCTTGGTATGCGTCGCATGGAGTCATCATTCTCCAGGAGAGTCTACCTGGCAGCGGGAGGATGAGATGCACGAGCGGTACCCCTATCTTTTTGGACCGTGAGGTATACTTTCTATCCTTCTCATCAGTTATATTTCGCCTTTCAATTTCGAGGACGAAATTCTTTTAAGGAGGGTAGATTTGTCACTACCACATTTCTAGTTTGAGGGTAAATTTGTCATTTTTGGGGTAAATAAAATTTATTGGTATTAATTAGAATTTATGGAAATTTTTAGGAATTATTTTGGATTTATTTGGACTAGTTTGATTTTTGACTAGTTTTGACTCATGTAGACCAACCTAGAAACTAACCCTAGTTAGTTGGGCTTAGTTAGGTCAAGTGACCCTCCTCTAACCTAGTGTGACTCAAGTTAGTGGTTAGTGATTCATTAGAACTTGAATTAGGAATGTAGGAATCAAGTTATTTGATAAATGGCTTGTGGTTACACAAGTCATTTTGTGACTAAACTAGATAGGACAAGCTAACCTAGCACAAACCCCACCCTAACCTAACTTGGCCGGCCACCCTAGCTGAACCTAGGGATTCCCCATTATAAATACTCTCCTAGTTTTTAGGGCTAGCCTCTTTTAAGGTTCTTTCAAAAGTTCTAAGGAAAGAGGTGAGTCCCATCTTCAAAAAATCATTAAAAATCTATTTTGAATCCTTTTTCCTTAAAACCAATTTCATTAGGACCTAAAATTCATCCTCTTGCTGCTGGAATTAATTGGTTGCAGGAAGAAACAATTTGTGGGACTTGGAGGCTTGAGGAGTTTATTGCATTTGGGGACTTTTTCATTGAAAGTTCACAAGGAGGTAATTTCTTCAAATCTCCATAAAACTTCATGTAGTCTTCACCAATAGGAAGCCCTAAGAGTCCCCCTAAGGTCTGGATAGCTTTTGTGTCGAGTGTCATTGGATTCATGTCCGTTCTGGACACGTATCAGTGACCATGGCTTAGTGTTTGACGAAATGCCTCAAGGGGCATTTCGATCGAATTAATTCATTGTTTTTGAATAGGATTAATAGTTTAGATCTGATATTTTGATCCCTGTGCTTGAATGCTCGTGTTGTGTCATTTTCGTGTCAGTTTCATGACTGGACACGCGCGTGCACACGTCGCGCGCTGCTACAGGGATCCCCTGCCTATCGGACCCTGTAGCGGACACGACACGATACGCATTAGGCTAAAATTTGGGTGGCACTTGGGGCTCGTGACTGACATGTCACAGACAAAATTTTAGCTCGTCTTATCGAGCGGTTTGAGAGAAATCTCAACCGCACCGATTTCCAGTGCACTGCACAGTGTGGTTTATTGCCACTGACACAGGTCTCGTATCCGACCCTGACACTTCGTGGACACAGGCCAGTGGGCCCATGAGGTAGCCCTATAGGTGGGCTACCCATGTGTGTCACCACGAGATCCATTCGTGTCTTGTGTCGTGCACACGACACTAGTGCACGTGTGCACGAGACAGTGCACTGACAGTGCACTATATGTGTGTGTCTTTTTGATGTGTTGATCTGGACACGCCGTGTCAGGCCTGGGTGACACGAAATGGATACGTGGGGTTGTGCACAGGGGTTGCTCTCTATTACCAACCATTAATAGCTTGTTTAGTTTGAATTTGTTGATTAATTATCCTTTTCCTAATTTTTCTGATACCTATATTCTTCACTGTCTTCCCAGTTTTTAACATGGTTTTGCCATACATTTTTTTAGCTAATTTAATGCTATTAGTTACCTGATTAGCTCCCTAACTTGTTCACCTATTAGTAATCTACACATATGCTAACTTTTGGGTGTTGATTCAAGTTGGAAAATGTGAAACTGTCAATGAGTTGTTAATACCTGAGATTGATTTCCTGTCATTCCAGTTTTCTAATTTCATGTTGTGTAATGATTTTAAAACCCTGTGATGATATTAATTACTGAGTTTTAAATCCTAATTATGTTTCCCCTACATATTGTCTTGCCATGGATTAAGTTGGTTCAGATTTCATGTGTGGCAAAACCTGAGAATTCAGTGGAGTTTTTTAACTGTTGTTTTTACTTTCATATGAGTTAAACCTGAGGTTAATAACAGTTTGGAACTATTTTGATGTTTTATTTGAACCAATAGCTAATGATTGTATTTGTAAAACCTGGGAATAGGCCATGTAATTCCTGCTGTACACAAGAATATGCTCACTGTTTCACTGTTTTCACAGTCCATTATTGGACTTCACTGATTTATTTTGTTCCTGCATATGTTTCCCTGTGAACACAAGAATACACACATGTTTCCTCCTTTACTGATATTTTCTACACTTATATAACCTGTCTATGCACACTGTTTTGTTCCCATGCACTGTCATTAATTTCCTGCACCATATTGACACTGGTGCACACTCTCACCACTGTCCTCTTCTTCATTTACTTGATTTCCTGCATACATATCCTTGTAGACACTTGTATAAACACACCCTTCCACTGTCACATTTACACTTTCCTGCACACTGTCACATTATCCTACCACTTGACACAATTGCATAGCACACACACATTTCTCTATTTCCACACACACACACACCCTAAATTGTCTACACACACACACTTGTATTCCTAGTTTCCCTTTTTCCTGCTCTTGTACAGCCTATATATATGTATTTATATAAATGTAAGCTAGTATAGGCTTTGAGACATATATGTTCCTATATGTATGAGTGTGTATATATATATATATATATATATATATATATACATTTCTATGCTAGTCTAATGCTTAGCCTAAGGTCATTTAGGTTATGTATAATGTGTAGAGTAATGAAGGTACATATTTTGTGTAGTGTGATGTATATATTGTGGTATGTTTAGACTTCTATATATATATAATTGTATAGAGAGTGATAGGTTTAAATACAGGAATTTACTTGTTTGGACTAATATAGACTAGTGTAGTCTAGGGTAGACTAGTTTAGACTTAATTAGACTTGGTTGACCTAGTTTGACTTCTAGGGTTGACCAAAGTTGACCAAGAGTTGACTTTGGCCTAGATTGACTTAGAATCATGTAGAATGCATAGTAGGACTCCATTTCACTTTTCTGGACTTGTTGTGACTTGTGCTGTTCTGATTAGGAGGCAGACACCCCTCCTTGGACAGTACGATTCATATCGGGCACTCAGATACAGGCGAGTACATTCTCTGATCATTTCATATCCTGCTTAGAATTATTTCCTGCAGTAGATTACTTTACTTGTACTGTCACGATGGTCACACGGATTGGTACTATATGGATCCTTTCTTGAGATGTTATCCTTAGGGAGCATTGGGTACTCTATGTTCTGTGCGTTTCACTTACATGGCGTATCACTATGCTTCATTGTTTCCTTGATCACTTACGACATATACTCTTATGATCGTAGAGTCTTCCTGGAATCCTTATCCCATTTATGGGACTACTATGTATCACCTTCGGGGTCTATCACCTTCGGGGTCTGTTACATAGCATCATATAACATAACCTGGCTGGATCCTTGTGTATTAATTGGGGGTACGGGGGAGTATAAATGGACATGTGAATAAATACACCAGTAGTGTAGCATCAGAATTATTCCATAGTGTAGCATCAGAATCATTCCATAGTGTAGCATCAGAATCATCCCAGGCCATTTACATGTTCATATTGTACTCTGATTCACTAGTCACTGTTAGTTCTCTATGTATAGTAGAAATTTCTATTACAGTTCTCTCTCTGTTTACATACTGCACTTCTTTCAGTACTTGTATCTTACTTTACTGCATGTTTATATTTTCTAACCTGCTATGAATTGTTGAGATGTACTGTGCTCCCTCCTGTCCTGACTGGACCTGTTGAAATATTACAGAGGACGAGGAGGAGGCCTGCCTGGACACCTACTACGGGGCAGCCCTAGATGACACCTGTGAGCTGGACCCTCAGGAGGATCCAGCAGTAGCTGAGGACCTTCCCCCGACTGCCTAGACTAGATAGTTAGGCTATTATCTTTATGTAGTTGGATGTTCTAGTTAGACTCTTTATTTGGAGGTCAGTTTGTATATATTCTTTTATCTGGGACCTTGTATTGCTGGGATTATCTTAGACTACTGTTTTATCTATTTCATTTCCTTGAGTTCTGTTCATATCGTGCTATCTCTTCCTTAGTTGTGATTGAGTTTATTATTGCTATGTCACCCCCATTCGGGGAGTATAAACTGTTTAGATATATATACTGTTAGATGTTGTGACCTAGGACAGCGTTCTACCGCCGACACTGCGACGTAGGCTGGACGTACCCACGTCTCGTGCCCTTACTCTAGGGTGCGGGTCGTGACAAGAAGAAGGACCCTGACAATCTAAAAGTCAAGGGAACTTCTATCAAAAAAAAAGAAGCCAAAGTCTCAAATGCCTTGCTTCAAGTGTGGCAAGAAGGGCCACTTTAAGAATGAGTGCAAAGCAAAAACCAAGCAATCAGAGCAAGGAGAGCCTAGTAAGGTATCTATGATCACTGACATTGTTTCTATGATTGCACAGGTTGATGCGGTAAGGACTGACTCTGACTGGTGGGTAGACACTGGAGCCTCCTGCCATGTCTGCTCCAGAAAGGAGTGGTTCACCACCTATACACCTCCTTCTGAAGTGGTTATGATGGCGAACCAGGCACAAGCTGAAGTACTCGGGATCGGGACGGTGGTGTTGAAGCTGACTTCGAGAAAGTCTCTGACGCTTCAAGACGTGAAGCATGTACCTGCTATCGCCAAGAACCTGATCTCAGGAGGCCTACTCTGCAAAGCAGGCCTTAGGATGGACATCAATGCTGGCCAGATGGTGATGTCTATCAAAGGAACATATTTCGGGAAAGCTTTTTATACCAAAGGAATGCTCAAAATTCAGCTTGTAAATCAGTCCAATGTAATTAATATGATTAATGAAGTCACTCATTCTGCTTATACTCTTGAGTTATGGCATAATAGGCTAGGACATGTTCATTGTAAATGAATAAACAGAATGTCTAGTCTAGGATTTATCTCCAAGTGTGGGGGTAAGGTAGAGAAATGTGAAGTTTGTGCTCAAACAAAGATCACAAGGAAACCCTTTCCTTGGGTTAATCGAAGTACATATCTTCTGGAGTTGGTACACTCCGATATCTGTGACTTCAAACAGTTCTCTACAAAGGCCGGGATGAAGTATTTCATAACCTTCATCGATGACTTCTCAAAGTATGTGTTCGTCTACTTGCTGAAGGCTAAAGATGAAGCATTCGAGAAGTTCAAGGAGTTCAGAGCCGAAGCTGAGCGGCAGACTGGACAACAACTCAAAAGGATAAGAAGTGATCGAGGTGGGGAGTACAGGTCTCATGAATTCGCATCGTTCTGCAAAGAACATGGAATTGTCAATGAGACTACGGCTCCGTACTCTCCTCAATCAAATGGAGTAGCAGAGAGGAAGAATAGAACATTAACAGAAATGATTAACTCAATGTTGTTGACTGCTGGTCTTCCTAAGTGCTACTGGGGAGAAGCTGCATTGATGGCCACTTTTATTCTAAATAGAGGCCTCATGCAACTTCAGACGTTACTCCTCATGAACTCTGGTTCATGGTCAGACCTAACTTGAATGTCATTCGAGTGTGGGGGTGTCTGACATATGTTAAGCTTCCAGATCTGAAGATTCAGAAGCTTGGGACAAGGACTACTAAGATGATCTTCTTGGGGTATGCCGAGAAGAGTGATGCTCGGAGATTTCTTGATATTGAGTGAAATCATATCATTGAATCTCGCGACGCAGAATATTTTAAAGACAAATTTGTAAGACACAAGAATATTATTTTTGCGGATGTTCCGGAGAACAATGAGGGTGCGCAGGTCTTCAATGAAGATGTGGTCCAAGAAGATATTGTTGTAGAAACAACGATTGAACCAGATCTCGCTGAGCCGTCAACGAAGCGAGTGAGGAGGCCGAAGGACTTCGGAAGTGACTTTGTCACCTATCATGTGGAAGCAGATCCGCTTACCTATGATGAGGCGATGAAGACCAGAGGCAGTTTTCTGGAAGGAGGCGATTGACAATGAGTTTGATTCTATCACCTCAAATAACACTTGGGTGTTGGTTGATCTTTCTGAAGAAGCGAAACCCATCGGATGCAAATGGATCTTCAAGAAGAAGATGAAAACAGACGGAACTATTGACAAGTTCAAGGCTAGGTTGGTAGCCAAGGGGTTTTCTCAGAAGCAGGGGATTGACTATTTTGACACGTATGCTCCAGTAGCCCGGATGACCACCATCAGAATGTTGATTGCTCTCGCAGCAATACATAAGATGGTGATACATCAGATGGATGTGAAAACGGCTTTCCTAAATGGCGAGCTGACCGAAGAGATTTACATGCAACAACCAGAGGGATTTGTCATCAGGGGTCTTGAAGACAAAGTCTGCAAGTTGGTGAAATCTTTGTACGGTCTTAAACAGGGTCCCAAGATGTGGCATGAGAAATTTGACAAAGTTATAAGGTCAAATGGCTACATGGTCAGCGATACGGACAAGTGTGTTTACACGAAGTTCGCTGATGGAAGAGGTGTGATCGTTTGTCTGTACGTGGACGACATATCCTAGGTACGGATATTAGCTGTGTCACGGAGAGAAAGAAATTTATCTCAAGCTAGTTCAGTATGAAGGACTTGGAGGAAGCTGATGTGATCTTAGGGATCAAGATTATCCGGACAGACACTGGACAAGTGCTGTCACAGTCTCATTATATTGAGAAAATGATCACTCGTTATGGGTATCGGGATCTTCCAGGGATCGATACGCCGTACAGGTTTGATCTGAAGCTGAAGCCTAATTCAGGGAAAAGCGTCAGGCAGCTGGAGTATGCAAGCGTAATCGGAAGTTTGTTGTATGCTACTACTGCCACAAGGCCTGACATAGCTTTCGTCGTGGGAATGCTGAGTCATTTCACGAGCAACCCAGGTGCTGAATACTGGAAAGCTGTGAAACGGGTTATGAGATATCTTAAGAAGACTCAGACATATGTACTGTACTACAGCGGAGATCCGCCGGTAGTGGAAGGCTTCAGTGATGCCAGCTGGTGCTCAGAGGTAGAGAGCGAGAGGTCCACAGGTGGATTCATTTTCATAATGGATGGAGCTTCTATATCTTGGAAGTCGAAGAAGCAGACTATGCTCTCACGGTCATCCATGGAATCTGAGTTCTTTGCACTTGATACCGCAGCCGAGGAAGCAGAATGGCTTCGGGAGCTCATGTATGATCTTCCAGTTGTTGGGGCACAAATATCGGCAACACCGATATACTGCGACAACCAGGCGACTGCGGCAGTGGCATCAAATATCCTCTTCAACAGAAAAAAGGGGACTGTACGGTTGAAGTATAGGGCAGTACACGATCTTATCAAGAGAGGTGTTATTGCAGTGATTGATGTTCGGAGCCAGGAGAACCTGGCAGATCCATTCACCAAAGGCCTCAAGCGCCAGCTGGTCGATAACACAGCTTGTAAAATAGGCTTGAAGGCATTCTGATATTGTATTATTGTATTCCTACCATAAAGTTTTATGCTATTAGTTCAAAGATTTATCTACTAGGCATCTAGCTTTTGGTTCAAGGGAGGACCACTAATCGAAAGAATATCAGGAACGGTGGGTACATGTTCTATTGGGCATGGAGAGGTTACGAACCTATAACCACTGTTGTCTACTGTTGTTTTCTGTGGAAAACTGTTTCTGTGGGAAGGTTGGCTTAATTGCCTTAATGAGTTCTCAGGCAGAGTGAATGCCTGGTGTGCTTTATAGGAAGCATGGTAGAGCAGCACTACAAGGAGTGAAACTCCATGCTTCAGTAGCGTGACTCCACAATAAGGTTCCTATATGTGGGGTGCTGCCCAGGAATAGGATAAAGCCTCGGCTTTGCAGGCCAAGTCACAGCGGCGTAGCACCGCAAATAGGCAATTAGCCTAATGCTGTATGATAAAAATAAAGAGGGGTGTAGTCAGCACTACAAAGAGAAGAAGTTCCTCATGTTATAGTGGCACGACACCACGATGAGGTACCCTGTTAGGGATAAAGCCTCGGCCTTGCAAGCCATGTCGTTGCGGCGTAACACTGTAAGGGAGCCTAAGGCTAGACCTGTCAATGGATAGTCGAAAATTCGAATCCGATCCGATTCCGTATCCGAACTTTCAGATATTTTTCAAAATTTCGGATATCGGATTCGGATATCCGAATATTTTTCGGATATTATCCATTTTCGGATACGAATTCGGATATTAAGATATTCGAATCCGTTAATATCCGATCCGACTTTAAATTACAAATTTTGGATATCGAATTCGGATATCGGATTCGGATATCTAAAATTTTATATATATTATAGTATAATGTATATGTAATATATATTAATTAATAGAGAAGATTAAAGTATTTTATTCTCAAGTAACTTTTACATAAAATAATTATAATATAATTTATATATAATAGTAATATATATTAATTACAATTTACAACATAAGAAGAAAGGACTCAAATATGTAGAGAAATTGAATTTGGTTTTCGGATATTCGGATAATAACTAAATTTTTAATATTTCAGATTTCGAATATTCGGATACTAGCATTCGAATTTTTTAGCTAATCGGATCGGATATTATCCGATATCCGTTAAACTAGACGGATACGAATTCGGAGTGTCAAAAGAGATATCCGTTCGGATATCAGATCGGATTCGGATATTACAAAAAAAATTTGGATACGGATACGGATATTGTCCTGTCCGTACCGATAAGCATCCGTTGACACCCCTACCTAAGGCTTCATGCTGGGTAGTTTGGCACTACAAAGAGGCGGTTACCTCATGCTACAGTAGTATGACACTATAATGAGGTTCTCGGTACGGGGTAAGGCCTCGGCTTTAAGCCATGTCATGGCGGCGTAGCACCGTAAGGGAAGCGCAAAGCGCTTCATGCCATGTCTCTTTATAATGAACTCACCTATAGTGTATGGACAGAGATTTTAGGCCATCTCTTGAGGGTAAACTTGTAGACGCCCAAAAGTATACACTGAAACCAGGCTGGCACATGGCCTTTAATGTGTAGCCAGAAGCACATGTAACTACATTATGTGAGTGGAAAGAATTTTAGCTATGATGCAAAATTCAAGGCTTAGTCCATTCTTGTATTATAGTCTGATTTTTTACCCATGCGGGAAGATTCAAGTCGTCAGCGACCTCTCTCCTAATGCATGATGGACAGTTACTGTAGGGAACACTTATATCCATATATAGAGATATATGGGGGATTGTTGGAGTTTTGGCCTTTCCTTTAGAAACTTTAGTCCCACATCGGATAAGCCAAAGAGTTTGTATCTCTATATATTAGCTTTACTATTATTGGAAATGCACAAGTGGTGTGGAGGTGAACAAGGGTTTGCCATGTGGGGTTATTTTTCTAATGGGAAAAAGGCTAAAATCAACAATAAAAGCATTCATGCTTTTTTGCTCTTGGAAAATTTATTTCCATAGGAGCTAAGCCCCGTAGGGGCTTAGCGACTCAGACTCGGACTCGGACTCGGGCTCATGGGCTCATGAGGCATTATGTGGCATTTTGTTGGTGCACATTGCACTTAGCACGTCAGCATCGTCGCTAGGCGCATAGTGCGCTTTAGTTGCGCTCGTTGCACGAGCCACTTGCACTGCAACGTTACGCAAGCCCAGTTGTGCTGCTCAGTTGCGCATTCCCAGTTGCGCAAGCCCAGTTGCGCTGCCCAGGTGCACGCCCAGGTTGCGCTCAGGTTGTGCTGGGTGGCACGGGTTGCTCGGGTTGCACAGGCACGCTGGTTGTGCTGCGTGCGCCGTGTGCGCAGTACGTACAGTGCGCACAGTGTGCGTAGTTCAGTGTGCGTTCTGTCGCACAGAGTACAAGGAGCGCAGGGTGTGCGCAGTTGGCAGCAGAACGTGCGTTTGCATGTTCTGGGCGGTTGTTAAATGTTCGGGATAGTTTTTACCACGTCCCTAATTTTGTGGCAACCGAACAGTTGTTGCAGGGCCTATATAAGGCATCATCTCTCTCTCAAGGTGAATTACAGAATAGAAAGAGAAGCCACGACAGAAAGTTTACGAGTGTTGTTTAGCACAAGTAAACGGAGTATTCATAAGTGTTCTTTAACACAGTTCTGATCTTCCAGTAGCCTTTGAGAGAGATAGGATAGGCGCCGCACCAGCGTTGCTTTTGTACGGGAGTTCGTGTCCGTCTGAGGAGTCAGAAGAGCAGGAGTGTTCCAAGTTCTTCGACGAACTTGCTGGTTCCTGGAAGCTGTTCGTGTAGGGCGAATAAAGCTTTGAGCAACGGTGATCATTCACCCCAGCAGGCCATCTTCCATTTTTTGCCAGTTACCTTCTTCGTTGCTGCCAGTAATTCTGATTGTAACTTATTTTTAGAAGTACTACGATCGATTGCTATTGATTACAAAATCTTTTTAGATTCTCGTAATTCAGAATCACCTTCCTTGAAGTATTGATTTGGAACATTGTTTTTACAATTGTTTCATTTTCTCAATTTTCTATCGAAAAATTGTGCCCCGGCCCTAACAAAATAACCCCTGTGATTTCCCTCGAACTGGTGAGTCTCATGACTGTAGAAGACGTACCGGTGATGTCGACATCACCATCGAGCCAGCCGATGTCGTGGCCTTGACTGCTGTTGACCAGTGGTCACCGGAAATACTTACCTTCCCCATGCTCAGCGATTCCTTGTAATCGCTACTCTAACAGGAGTTGATCTTCATCCTTCACTTTCCCGCTTATCCAGGTGAGAGGTTCAATTTTCAACATTTAAATTGGTTAAGCTTAATATGAAGAAGAAGAAGTAGGAAAGAATAGGTTAATAAAAACTATAAAGTTTGCACAAAAACATGACACTATGCATGTGTAAGTATGTGGCTCACCCTCTTATATGTGGAGTGACTTTTGCATATGAACCTCGAGTTAATTAGTTGTAGCTTCCTATGCTTTGTAAGCATTTTGATAACTGTTTTCGTTATTTTAAAAATAAAAAATATCTTCCTGGGTGTTTATTTTTTTATTTACTTTCTTCTATGTACCAGGGGCAGAGCCGTCAAAATGGGCTAAGCCCGTTGGGCCGGCCCGTCCCGCCCGCCAAAAAGGTGGGTTGGGTCGAGCATTTAGGAGCCCGCCAAACAGGTGGGCCTAGGTGGGCTGGCCCGCTAGTAGCCCATCCCGCGGTGGGCTAGCCCGCGGGCCAAGTTTGTTGGCCCGCCATCTATTTTTTTATAATTTTTTTATTTTTTTATTTAGCACATATATGAGATATGTATTATAAATGAAAAAAATTCTCATTTAATGCAAGTAATGACGTATAAAATATTAAATTGGTCATTTATTTACATGAATGAAGGTGTTTTAAAGAAATATCTACTATTATAATATTTATTGTATTTTACTTGTAATTTGATGCATATGAGAGTGAATAGAAAATATTATATATATAAATTTTTTTCTTTTAAGAAACTAAACAATAATTAAAAAATTAAAAAAATTAAGTGGGCCGGCCCGTCTAGCCCGTGGCCTGCCGGTGGGTTGGGCTGGGTTGGAATTTTTCCAGCCTGCCAAAATGGTGGGTCGGCCCGCCCCGCCCCGCCAAATGGTGGGTTATGGTGGGTTACGGGCCGGCCTGCCCCAACGGTCCGTCTTGACAGCTCTAACCAGGAGATACAACTAATTAACTATATAAACCAGGGGGTATTCTTTATTTTTAAAACAACGAAAACAGTTACCAAAATGCGTACAAACTATAGGAGGGTACAACTAATTAACTCTACAAACCTCTTCTCCTTTATTTTTTAAAGTAAAATATAAGTTAATTTATAAATAAATATATAGGGAAAGTTACAAAGTTGTGAGCCCCTTGAATTTTAGGGCTTTTTAAAAAATAATTTAAATTAATTATTTTTCATAAATAATTTTATTATAACTAGTTTGGACTATTAAATGTACCTTTTCGTGACTTTGAATTTTTGGAGTGACAGGGATGTCAAATCTCTCGAAACTTCCTTCATGAGTTTTATAGTAGACAAGATTACCTTTATTTTGATATATCATTACCCACTCAAACTCGCTCCATTGCATTCTATTTACATGATGCAACTTTCTAGTCAATCTAGACCAATGGACCATCTACCGTAAAACTTGACATAACTTCCAAATTAATTTTGGGGCTCGACATCGATCCGACCTAATCGACCCAATATATGATTTGACCTATTTTGAGCCTACTACGCACATGTCACTTGTGTGTCATCAAATTGAGCTCCCGCATGCTATTATTTTATCAATTATCGTAAATGACTTAAATGGTAGTCATGATCGCACCAAGCCCAACCCTAACTCAATCTAACCCAAACTACCCAACCCAAGTGCATATGACCCCCCATGACCCACCCAAACACCACACACCAATTTTCCTTCTCTATAAAACGCCAAACACCTAGTTGTAAACCCCCTCCTCTTTTATTTAATTAATTTATAGCATCCTTATTTTAAATTATTATTAGTCAAATATCCATATAAGACCTATACCTATTTAGAGTATAAATTCCTTAGAGCATGTATATTACCTAGAGTAAATATATATATATATTTTGGAAATAAATATATATGCACAAATATATGATTATATATATATATATATATATATATATATATATATATATATATATATATATATATATATATATATGCACAAATATATGATTATATATATATATATATATATATATATATATATATATATATATAAATATATATGCACAAATATATGATTATATATATATATATATGCACAAAAAAAAAAAAAAATATATATATATATATATATATATATATATATATTCTCATTGTGGAGTGTTAGATATGATATATAAATATTATATAATAGGCCAACCTGGTCGACCAAGCAATCCCATTCTCCTCACTCCCCTTCTATATAACCTATAGTATTCAGTAGGGAAACCCTAACAACTACCCATAAGCCGCCACTCTCCCCCAAATATAACTTTCAAAACTCCTCTCCCTATCTTCCACTATATACTCTCTATGGAACAGTAGTTTTATTGTTCTTCCCCTTATGTGCGTGCGACGGCTGTAGCACCATACGCGAGCGCAGGCATCCACCAGCAGTAGCAGCAGTCGCACGGCTAACACACCGTGGCCTCTGGCGCTGCCATGTCTCCACCGTCGTGCACGGCCAGGACGAGCAATGAAGCTTGCAGCAGCTTGCGCGCACGGCTAGGATATGCAACGACATTGGCAGCAGCTGCCGTACCGTCACCAACCGCCAACGGTGACCCCCACGACCACGGGCGAACCTCTGACGAACCATCCCCCATCAGTCTTCGTCCATCCCAGCGCACGTCTGGGGCAATTTCTACGTTTTGCACGAGAGCCATTGTGACGAGCGTAAATTCGAGTCAAGAATTTTGTTACATTACAGCAACTTTGGATACGCATTCTAGAGAATTCGACTGTTGGATCGTCAATCCAATTCATCTTTTTCAATCTCGATATATATCTCTTCGCTCACCTAAAAGTTCAACCATTAATTCGATCGTTTGATAGATCAAGACTGGCCACCAAGTTGACCGTTAAATTTGTATTATTTTTGGACAGTTTCATGGTGTCAACTTCGTGGATTTGTTTCTCTGCCATTGCAGCTCCATTTGACGTGCTACTAGTTGTTATGCACAGCATGTATATCCACCTTCGTGCCATAAAAATTTCAATTTCGTAGGATATCGTTTGGTTGGTTGAAATCGACGGCAAAGTTGGCCTATCGAAACCAAAATTTTCAAATTGTAAAATTCTAATTTTGAACCCGGGACTCTGGATTCCAATTCTGACGCCACCAGTGGACTCGTGGCATCGTTTTGGCTAAAATTTATATATAATTTGCCTAGTTTAGAGCAACGTGATCCTGGCACGCATTTCTGTATAAATTGGGTCACTTTGTCCGAGTCAACGGGTCATTTTGAGATCGATTCATCGGAATCCAATTATGGATATACTGATGGGTTCATATCGTCATTCTATACTCATTAACATATATTTTTGCTAGATTTAGTGGATTTTGACTCCGGCACACATTTTTGTGCAAACCGGATCCCAACGTCCGGGTCAACGGATCATTTTAAGGTCGGCTCATCATAATCCAATTGTGGATATACTGTTGGGTTCATATCATCATTCTTGACTCGTAGACATATAGTTTTCTAGATTTAAATAACTTTTATCCTGGCACATTTTTTGGTGTAAAGAGGGACTAGCGGCGGATATCGTTTTGACCCAAAGTTACCATTTTATCCCTATGTCCAAATTGAACTTATGGATAGACTATTCTAGCTAATATGACCATTCTGGACATATTGACGATGTTTGTTTCACCATACGACGATATCTGTAGATTTTTCTTTATATATCACCATTAATTATAATTAGTTTCTATTTATGTTCGTATCTCGAAATCCGTACGTCGAAACTGAGATCAGTCGATTCTAGTGATCTCACATCGTTAAAATTGACTAAGTGACCATGTGGATTACCAAGATAATTTTTTTAATCTTATGTTTGATCATCTTGTCTCGATTTGCGAGTCGTAGGTTTCGTTGTACGAATAACGAGGTACAAACTTGATATTTTGAATCTACCACTCATATTATTAGAAATAATAATTATAGCGACTGGTGTGACCTAGTTCTAGATGATATAATTAACAAATGTGTTAGATAACAAAAGGTAATAGGTGACTAGAGATGACCCAAGCTCCCTAGGTGGGAGTTAGTAGTCATACTTGTAATTTAGTGTGTGATATATATTTGTTTGTGATTTAGGTTGATAGATATTTGCATGGAGTATGGTTCTCATGGATAGTGAGATAGACGTTGGTACCACAACCTCAACACAGTTTGGACAACTCCAGGCAAGTGTACCTTGCCAACATGATTTACAGTATCTATATGCTTATAGTTTTTTATGAGTCGATTCACACTGGATATACTGTACACAATTTACCTATTCATTATCAATACACTGTCATGATTTTACATACTGACACATAGACTTGATTACACAAATTCGTACTACATGTCCTATAGGTGACTCTTATGACCTCTAGAAGTTACTAATGTTAGATCTTCTATGTACATATTTTGACTGGACTTCTGGACATATCTTTCATTAGAGTTGGACTGGATGTGTCATGGATACGACACAAATAGTAGCATTGGGTGAGAAGGACAGTTACTAGACAAGAGGGCTACTATGCATATATTACTATGTACTTATTATTATACATCCTTATTCGAGAGATTTTGTAATCGGAGTTGCGTGCCTCTCTTATTTATCAGAAGTCTCTATACCGGAGCTACAACAATATTTATCGGGAATCTTTATACCAGAGCTATGACTATATTTATCGGGAGTCTCTATACTGGAACTACGATCCTGCATCCCGGGAGTCTCTATACCGGAGCTACGAATTTTATATTTAGAAAGTCCTCGCGTCGAAAGTTGTCCTTAATTCCATATCATACAGACTAGATGGCTTGCCTAGTATTAGTGCCAATTGATCACCTATACTACCTTGGTCACGTGTCTAGCATCTGGATCACATGTTACTACCCTCACATGATATTTACTGTACTTTATAGTGACATGTATATTATGTATCTTACTACGTCCCGCTGAGGACTTGGTTTCCTTCCAGGTTGGCTGAATAGGTTTTGTAGAGCTCATTGTTGGATTGTTGATGGTATTCATTTCATTACAGGTATTCACTCTCTCAGAATTATGTTTCACTTACTGTTATTTGTATCGGCTTAGTAGTCTAGTATTTATAGACTCATATTATTCTTTTTCGAGTCTATTCGGGCAAATATGATTATTAGGCTGTAGTCTAGTATTCATAATTCCCTTTCTTACGTTTCTGATATATGGATTGAGATATAGAGTTGATGTAATAATAGTTACACCATTTCGAACATCTTATACGTATTCTAGTCAGACTGGAGTCTGGTTGAATATGTAACTGGCCAATGTCACGTGGCTCGGTCCCGTGTATTTTGGGACTAGGGCGTGACAAAACTATAGTTTTTCTTTAGTAAAGATTTAGTTAAATTTATAAAAAGGCAAGTAAGTATAACCTAGTAAATACTAATGATAATTTGTAACTAAATAGTTTTTAAAACTTATAATAAAAATACATATAACCTAATTTTAAATATAAATAATGTATATCTTATATTAGTTGTAATCTCTTATGAATTATATATGTTTGGGAATCTTGTTACCACGACCTCAGCGTAACGTGGAGACGAAACTACAATTATACATTGTCAACTTTTCAATTTCATGTAGCATGCTTAAATTTTTCTTGCTTATTTTATATGAGATAAATATTTGATGCTTTTATTATATTCTCATGATGTTAATATTCTCATTATATCCGCTCCCAGGCAAGATCGCCCCGTGCTTCGTTCCCAGGGCCTCGCCGACGAACGTGCATCCTCCACCCCGTGCGCCCGAGTTCCCAGCGGCCCTCTAGTAGCCACTCACGTGCTCAGCCGGCGGCGCCAGCCTCGCTGACGAGATCTGCGCCCCCGCTTTATCTTCGTTGGACCACCTTCAACGGTTGGTCGCGCCCGAGTGCGCTACCGCAGCTACGCTTGGCGCCTATCTCGGCCGAGCCACCCAGGCCAGTGCCGAACATCCTCACCGCCGCCACCGTGATTCACCCCCATCCGCCCCCTCCGAATTCCCTTATCCGTGCGCCGGACCGCGCCAGCTCCGATGGAACCCCCATCGCCGGACCACCCCGCCTCCGTCGGATTAGTTCACGACTCCCTCGTCAGCAGAGCCCGGCCGTTGCCGCTTCGACAAGCAGAAGTCCTCGATCTCGTCGGTGGATCGAAGTCGATCCCCTCGAAGCCCGTGCCACCGACCTCCGGCGTCGCACACCGCGCGCCGCCGCCTTTCCTTGCTGGAGCCCTCGTGAGTACACCCTTTCTTTTGCTCTCCTTCTCATCTCACTCTCTCTCTGTGTAACGAAATTGGGAGGGGTGAATGTGTATTAAAAGAGCTGAGTTATTATTTAGGGGTAAATATGTATTACTAATGTTATTATTATTAAATTTTATATCATTATTAGTATTCTTATTATTATTAGTAATATTAATACAGTTATTATTATCATCATTATGTTTATTATTATTATTATTATTATTATTATTATTATTATTGTTTTATTATTATACATATTATTATGATTACTATTATCATTATGTTTATTATTATTGTTATTATTAACAAGAGTTTTTTTAATATTTTAGTTTATGAGTGTATATGGGTATGGGTATTTGCCATTGGTATTATTAGTGGCAATATTATTTTCAAAATTTGAATTGCATAAAATAATTTGATTATATTGTAAGAATGTTATGGAAATATATTTATATATATATATATATATATATATATATATATATATATATATATATTTATAAAAATATACTATTGCCTACTATTTTATTTAATGATTTTTGAACTACAAATTTTATCCTTACAATTTAGTTTACCTTAAGAATAATTTTCTAGATATGCAAAGTACTACTTTAAAATATTTGACTAATAAGAATATATTTTTCAATTGTGTACAAAAAGTATTTTCAAGTATTTTCAAGTATTTCTCCACGAATATCACCATTGACCACGACTACTCACGCGTTCCTTTTTTCCACAAATTTAGGCCATGTTCGCATGGACCTCGGCTATTGGATAGAATATGATATCTTGATCATCGCACCACACCTGGCGACACACCAGGCAAGACACCTTACCTTTACTGCTTAAATTGTTGCTCAATATCATGCATGTTTTGTTTATTTTTAAGTTATTTCTTTCTAAATTATATGTAGATGCAAAATACTATATTTTATGCAATTTGGCTTAGAGTTAAGGGACTACCGTCAAATTTAGTGTGTCTCATTGACTTATCACGATTGTACACGAGTTGTGTGTGAGAGTTGTGAGTATCATATAGTTGTCACTTGCGTGTTGGCTGATCACCCGTGCGCATGCGTAGGAATAACTGTCAATAGATGCATGTTAGAAGACTTGACAGTTATCTATTATAAATCCGTGTTGTGAAAATGACATGTGTTTGTGTGTCATGGTTACGACACACGTATAGTATCATTGGGGGGAGGGGACAGCTACTAGCGTAGGGGCTACTTTTACTTTCACATATTTTGGAGATAGTGTCTCGGATGAGCGCTACGTGTTACCCAGCCGATAGTGTCTCGGATGAGCGCTACTTGTTGGCCACTCTTTATTACTTGCTTGAGACAGCCCCTGCTTAGAACGTTGTCCTCTAAATTACAATCCACATAGAATGGTTAGAAACCTTTACGCATGTATATTTTCTATTGAGCTCTTACTATTCAGTTTATGGCATGATATTATGTGTCTTGTTACGTCCCTCTGAGGACCTGGTTTTTCCCCAGGTGTGTGTTCATGTTTTCTGCAGGTGTTCTAGCCAAGGCCGTGGTCTTCTCGATTCCTTCGAAGACAATTATGACTGGTTCATTTTATCATTTTGTCGATCGCTTTCTTGTACATTTATATCATAGAGATAGTTGGTAGTAGACTTTGTCTCCGCCCAACGATTGTATCATAAATATTCAAGTTGAATTTTTCTATTATTATTCTTTTCATTGTGGATGAGATTTAGTTTGTCTTGGAATACTACATTATACAGCTTATGTATACATACGAGTCTTCGTATATTGGAGTAGACTTCGTATGCATACAGCTGGCATGATACGTATCTAGTCCCAAGTATTTTGGGACTGGGGCGTTACATGTTTTTTGTGGTGGCCCATGCAGGTCTAGATTGTCGTTTCGTTTACATGACTGTACCGAAGGGGCCTGCAATATAGGATTAGAGTCTAGAATCTCATCCACCTACTTGACGTCCTTTCTTGACTTCAAATTCAGAACTCTCGTTCGACTTCCTTGACTTGCATCTTGCTTGACTCCTTCTACCGTATATTCTTAGTTTCGTGCTTAGCGACAACTAGAAAGATGAATACACTAATGCTTATGGGGTAAACACATGGCTAGAAGGATTATATTGACAATTAATATCTAATGAGGTTATATTTGAGTATAAAGGCAATTATTTTTCCTAGAGATATGATCTTAAGGATTAGTTAATTTTAAGTTGGGTAGTAGCATATTATCACCTTCAAAGGATAGTTAGAATTTTATTATTACAAGGCGGTATACACAAGAGGATAGCTAGATCAAGAAAACAAAATGTTGATTTACGAAAATTTTGAAGTGGTGAAATAGTTATAATTTATTAGGGATATGAAATCGATTGAGAAATAACTTAAAATTTTATATTGTGACACTTGATTTACGGTTAACTTTAAGCTTGGATATCTCGAGATTATTTAAAGAGTTTAAATTATGATTTTATAGATGACTAGAGAGACGAAAGTTCAGAAGGGAAAGAACTTGAGGTTTTAAATTGCGCATACGAATTATAAGTTTATTAAATTTCGAAGAGATGATGGAAAAAAAATTAAATTTTTGGAAGATATCGACTTTGAAGGAAAATTCAAATTTTAAATTTTTTCCTATGATCTATTATTTATAGAGTTATTTAAATTTCGAGTTTAAAGCCTTTATTATGGATATTTAAATTTTGGTAAAAAGTATATTCATTTGCGATATACAAGGACTATTTCGAGATTGATTAGAGATTTTAAATTAAATTTGACAGTCTAAAATAATTGGTAATTGTGGCGGAGTATCATAAAAATTTTATTGAGAAACTTCGAGGAACTTGAAATTTGAAATTGGATCATATATTGGTAGAGGACCAAAAAGTAAGCAAGTCACCCAAATGGGATACAAGTATTCCTCATTAATTGCTATGATAGTTGTATGTACTCAAGTGTAGTTAAGTCATCTGCCAAACTATGTGAAGATATCTCAATATTGAATCACTCAACGTTCCCTCAAACCTAGATTTTATCGTGACTTTCTCATACTCCATCTAAGTGGCTATCATATCTTTAGAAACTATATTCCTAACTTATTTTACCTTGATTTACTCGAATCTAATTTTTTTTTATTTTATGCTTTTAACTGGTCAATTATTTCGTGCGTTAATTATTATCTCATGAACTCCTACTTTCTATTTAAATTCTTTTGTGTCCTTTATCGTGACTTGGATATTTGGAGCACAACACTAGACTTTTCTTTCCCACAACTTTCACTTGTAAGGCCTAGGCGAGCTTACCTTCATGTAACTATATCACGTGCCACTAAAACACGTCCCTTTGTGCCCTATTTGTTTGATACGACTTTCGAGTCGTAAGGACTAAAACTCAATTCTTTACCATGAAACTAATATATTTTCTAAACCATAGATAAGACTCAACCTTGACTAAATTCTTTTCACCCGATGTGTGTTTGTGTTCTACTTAACCCCTTAAATGCTTAACCTTGTATTTTGACTACTTGACCCATTGCCCCATCACATTACTAGTTCAACTCTTGTAAGTTGGGTAGAATACCTCGCGACATAACCAACCTTTTTCCTTGTGGACCATATTGATAGCTTCATTTAGACTATAGAATTTAGTGGACCCTAACTTATCTAGTCAACCGTGCCGACTGTATAGGCCCAAACTTCGGACAAGACTCAATTTTAAAGGATCTTGGACTATTTAATTTCCTTCATCATCTACTGCTTATATTTTTACTATCTTATGTCGCTATTATAGTCTAGTTTTGCAAGCTCACTCTTTATCGAGCTTGTTCGTGACATATGTTTAACGTGGGCGCCCACTAATACATTGTCTAAATCAGAACCGACGTATTACGGTCTAATCAACCATAGTGCACTTGGTTCGCTTTTCATATATCATACTACATGGATGGAGACATAGTTAAACTTGTCCCTAGAGTCTCCTCCACAATTACCTTGACAATTCTCTTGGAATTATACAACCGCCTTTGAATCACATATTAGCATTCGAAAATATCTCCTTTGGACTCTTGTTGGCTTTCGTCTTTTAACTATTCTAGACAAAGCTTGTGATTGATAGATAGACCAAACCATTCTCCTATGTCCATGATATTTGTATATACTTGGGAATAGTTAACCACTGACCAACCAATATGACTATTTCCGCCTTGAGCTACTTGCCTTTTTCCTCGACCCTAGAATCAACTTTCATGGCCTTTTTGAAATTTGAAGATGATTCAACTCTAAACCCCGACGACCCTATATCTTGTATCATGAACCCTAATCACTTGAATGATTCCTATCATTCTTTCATTCGTGCCCTCAACTTAGACACTTACCATACAATCTTCTTCGAAGTGCCCTATTCCCCAAGTCCCCAAAATATCCACTTAAGCTACATCTATCGTACTATCATGATTTTTACCTTGACTAGCAACCCTCGTTAAATTCCAAAATCATGAATTATTTTATCGTTATCGGAATCACGATTTACTCGCCCAATCATTTGTATTGCCTTACCCTCGTACTTTCTCACCCCCTTACTTATTCTTAATTTCGAGGACAAAATTCTTGTAAGTTGGGTAGGATGTAAACCCCCTAATTTTTAACTACAATTTTTTTTAAAAATAAAATTGTGTTGATTTTTTTTCGAGTTTGTACCACGTCACGTACGAGTTCATATTTGTGAGCTGGTATTTTATATACATAAATATTTTATTAAAAGATTTGTTTTATATAGAAAAATAAGTAAAATTTCTGAAAATAGTATAAGGTAAATAGTTTGCTACGAGGTAAGTTGCACGAATTTCGTCCAAACTTTATTTTAATTATTTATCATAAAAATGCTAATTTACTTTATAAATATAAGTAGTATTTCGAAAAACTATATTTTCGTAAATATTCTAATTGCATTGAGGTAAATGAAAATTTAATTCATATATATATTTGATTTTCAAAATTATTTATTTATTTAATTCATGTATATATATTTAATTTTAGAAATTATTTATTTTTATTTTATTATTATACATAAAAAGATATTTTTAAACTTGATTGATTAAATGTTTAATTGTCATGATATTTTAAATTTTAAATTTTGATTTTGTTGATTTAATTTAAATAGTCCTTATTTAAAAGATAGGATTATCTAGATTTGAATTAGATTTGGATTTAATTGTTTTAAATTTAATAAGCAGTATTATCTACGGTGGATTTTAAACTATTCCCAACTCCTTATCCAAATAAGAATTTCCACATCCTATAAATAGGCAGGTACTCCTCCATAATTATCTACCACAACCACAATGTGCATCGTGTCTGTGCCCTTCCACATCCACTATTCCTTCAGTACATGTATATTATCTCTCTTCACGTCCGACAATTCCGGACGCATCTCCTCGCCGCCACCACCATGTCGGACCCACCCGACATGGCCAATTCCTATCAAACCCTAATTCTAACCCTACCATCCTGGCTGCAGCACCTCCTATTCACTGCCACCCGAACCCGGATACCATCTCCGCCATCATCGTCCCTACTACCACCATCGGAAAGGGGAAATTGGGGGGAGAGCATTTACCTACTCCGCGCCATGCCGAGCAGGTCCGCCCGGCAAGACCCCTCCGCTCCCCGGCAAGATTGCCCCGTGCTTCGCTCACAGCACCTCGTCGCCGAGCATGCATCCTCCGTCCCGTGCGCCCGAGTTCCCAGCGGACCTTTTGTAGCCACTCACGTGCTCAGCCGGGCACCAGCCTCGCCGACGAGATCTGCGCCCCCGCTTCATCTCCGCCGGACCACCTTCACCGGTCGGCCGCGCCCGAGCGCGCTACCGCTGCTACGCTTGGCGTCGATCTCGGCCGAGCCACCCAGGCCAGTGCCGAATATCCTTGCCGCCGCCTCTGTGATTCACCCCCATCCGCCCCCTCCGACTTCCCTCATCCATGCGTCGGTCCGCGCCAGCTCCGATAGAACCCCCATCGCCGGACCACCCCGCCTCCGTCGAATCAGTCCGCGACTCCCTCGTCAGCAAAGCCCGTCCGCCACCGTTTCGACAACCAGAAGGCCTCGATCTCGCCGGTGGATCGAAGTCGATCCCCTCGAAGCCCGCGCCACCGACCTCCGGCGTCGCACACCGCGCGCCGCCGCCTTTCCTTGCCGGAGCCCTCGTGAGTAAACCCTTTCTTTCGCTCTCCTTCTCATCTCACTCTCTCTTTGTGTAACGAAATTGGGGAGGGGTGAATGTGTATTAAAAGAGCTGAGTTATTATTTAGGGGTAAATGTGTATTACTAATGTTATTATTATTAAATTTTATATTATTATTAGTATTCTTATTATTTTTAGTAATATTAATACAGTTATTACTATCATTATTATTATTATTATTATTATTATTATTATTATTATTATTATTATTATTATTATTATTATTATTATTGTTTTATTATTATACATATTATTATGATTACTATTATCATTATGTTTATTATTATTGTTATTATTAACAGCAGTTTTTTTTAATATTTTAGTTTATGAGTGTATATGGGTATGGGTATTTGCCATTGGTATTATTAGTGGAAATATTATTTTAAAAATTTGAATTGCATAAAATAATTTGATTATATTATAAAAATGTTGCGGAAAGAAATATATATATATAAAAATATATATTATTGTCTACTATTTTATTTAAAGATTTTTGAACTACAAATTTCATCCTTACAATTTAGTTTACCTTAAGAATAATTTTCTAGATTTGCAAAGTACTACTTTAAAATATTTGACTAATAAGAATATATTTTTCAATTGTGTATAAAAAGTATTTTCAAGTATTTACGTTAAATTATTATAAAAATTATTTTCTAAAATTTCTATATTCCTTCTCCAAAAATTTCTCCATGATTATCACCATTGACCACGACTACTCACACGTTCCTATTTTCCACAAATTTAGGCCATGTTCGTATGGACCTCGGCTATTGGACAGAACATGACATCTCGATCATCGCACCACGCCTGGTGCCACACCAGGCAAGACACCTTGCCTTTACTGCTTAAATTTCTGCTCAATATCATGCATGTTTTGTTTATTTTCAAGTTATTTCTTTCTAAATTATATGTAGATGCAAAATAGTATATTTTATGCAATTTGGCTTAGAGTTAAGGGACTACCGTCAAATTTAGTGTGTCTCATTGACTTATCACGATTGTACACGAGTTGTGTGTGAGAGTTGTGAGTATCACGTAGTTGTCACTTTCGTGTTGGCTGATCACCCGTGCGCATGCGTAGGAATAACTGTCAATAGATGCATGTTAGAAGACTTGACAGTTATCTATTATAAATCCGTATTGTGGAAACGACATGTGTTTGTGTGTCATGGTTACGACACACGTATAGTATCATTGGGGGGGGGGAGAGGACAGCTACTAGCGTAGGAGTTACTTTTACGTTCACACATTTGGGAGATAGTGTCTCAGATGAGCGGTATGTGTTACCCAACCGATAGTGTCTCGGATGAGCGCTACTTGTTGGCCACTTTTTATTACTTGCTTGAGACAGCCCCTGCGTAGAACGTTGTCCTCTAAATTACAATCCATATAGAATGGTTAGGAACCTTTACACATGTATATTTTCTATTGAGCTCTTACTATTCAGTTTATGGCATGATATTATGTGTCTTGTTACGTCCCTCTGAGGACCTGATTTTTCCCCAGGTGTGTGTTCATGCTTTCTGCAGGTGTTCTAGCCAAGGCCGTGGTCTTCCACATTTCTTCGAAGACAATTGTGCTTGGTTCGTTTTATCATTTTGTCGATCGCTTTCTTGTACATTTATATCATTGAGATAGTTGGTAGTGGACTTTGTCTACGCCCAACGATTTTATCATAATTGTTCAAGTTGAATTTTTCTTTTATTATTCTTTTCATTGTGGATGAGATTTAGTTTGTCTTGGAATACTACATTATACAGCTTATGTATACATACGAGTCTTCGTATATTGGAGTAGACTTCGTATGTATACAGCTGGCATGATACGTATCTAGTCCCAAGTATTTTGGGACTGGGGCGTTACAATATGGATTAAGATATGGTTGACTAGGTATTTTGGACATATATACTTGACCTCTAGACAACTTATACGTATTTAAGTTTGGCTGGAGTCTAGTTGATACTTAGTTGGCATATTTACGTATCCTAGTCCTTTGTATTTTTGGACTGGAGCGTGACAAAGTCACACATTTATCTTCTTACCATTGAAGAGATCATTTGATGCCATCGCTGCATTCGTCTGGTTGTCGTAGTAGATCGGTACCACTGGAATTTGCTCACTAACCATAGGAAGATCATACATGAGCACCCGAAGCCATTTGTAAACCCCGTAAATTTTAATATAGATTTTTTATTTTTATATTGGTATTTATACGTCGAGGACAAATACGTATATACAAAGTATTTGATTATATTTTTGTTATACAAAAGTTTTATTATAATTATCTTTTTAGAAGATAAAAATGTTGTTTCGAAATATGTATAAGGTAAATGTATTTTATTTTGCTTTGAAGTATATAAAGGGTGTCCCGTCGTATTTTAGTCAAAACATTATTTTTATTTTTTATATTTTATATAAAGGCTATTTTAATTGTTATACAAATATAGTTGCTAATTTTGAAAATAATATTTATGTAAGTAATTTGTACTATTTACGTGCGAGGTACATGAAAAATATATTCATGTATATCTTGTAAATATTTTTGAGTATTTTGAAAAAGTTAATTGGATTTATTTTTAATTTATGAAAAAGTATCTTAAATTTGTTTTAATTATAAAAATGTATCTTTAAATTATTTTTAAATATTTATGGTTGTATAAAATTGGATTAGATTTTATTGAATTAACTTTAAATTGTTTTCAATTAAAGGTGAGATTATCCATTGGGGGATTAAATTTCCTACTCCTTATCTAACTAGGAGTCTCCACCTCCTATATAAGGAGAGCCCCTTTGCTCTTTTTTTGGAAATTTCACAACCCAAAATTTCCATCCAAAAGTGTCCGTGCACCGTGTTGGTATCCACCTTCCTCGTGTCAGCCTATGTTGGCCTCGGATCCGACCCCGGATGTCTTTCCACTATAAAGTATTTATATATATACATCCACCCTATCTATCCTCCGTGTCGGACATGCCAGACACAATCTTGACTCCTTGACACGGATGACACCCTGACACAACCCTCGACACGATGCAACCCAACCCGACACAGTCCCTAAACCTACCCTAATCTTGTCCTAAAACTCGGCCTTCTGCTCTTCCTTGCTACCGCCCCTCCTCGCCGGAGTAGACGGGCCATCGCCGTTCCTTCTTGGCCACCACCCATGTCCGACCTCCATCTCGATCGAGCCCAGCCCTCTTCCCGTCCGGCCACTCCGGCCAATCGTCCGTATCCCCGTGCACCACCACCGAGACCACCAACAACTTTACACCACCACCACCGCTTACAGCGACCACCTTCGTTGTTTCACCACCATCACCTACCACATTCGACCTCGATCCTCCTCTCCCTGAAGGTCTCACAAGCCCAAACTGTGAGCCCCCTGAATTTTTAGGATTTTTCAAATTTTTTAAATGAATTACTTTCGATAATCATTTTGATTTAATTATTTTTTATCATTAAATGCTCTTTTTCGTGACCTTGATTTCTGGAGCATCAGAGATGTCAATCTCTTGAAACTTCCTTCACGAGTTTATAGTAGACAAGATTATCTTCATTTTGATATATCATGTCCCACTCAAACTTGTTCTCTTGTGCTCTTTTTGCATCGCGCAACTTTCGGGTCAATTTAGGCCAATTTATCGTCTGCCGTAAAACCTGATCCAACTTCCAATCTAATTTTAGCGTCCCAATATATGGTTCTGATCTATTGTGAGTCTACTATGCATGTGCCACTTGTGTGCCACCAAATTGATCTCCCGTGTGCTCCTATTTCATCCATGATTATAAATGATTTAAATTTGTAATTATGACTAAACCTAGTCCAAACTTGACCCAGCACCCAACCCAATTCTATGTAGGCCCCTCTCATGACTACCCAAACACCCTACACAAATTTCTCTCTCTACTTGTGTAGATATTTCATTATCTTTCTCCCTCTTTTATAAATATCTCTTCTCTCTCTTTCTAATTATATATATATATATATGTATTTTGTATATATATATATATTTTTCTCTCTACTCACATACACACACTCTACCAAAATACAGTAAATTAGCGAAGGCACATTAGCGACGGATAATTTCCGTCGACGTTAGCGACAGATTTGCGGCAAATAACCGATGGCGTACCGACGATAAGACGATACAATTTTTATTTTATTTTAAGAAGACGAAAATGTCGCTCATCCGTCGCTAGGACGTCGGAGATATAGCGATGGATAATGAGCCGTCGCCATGCAGTCGATTATTTGGAATGAATTATTGAGGAAAATGGTGGGATAATTCTTTAACTACGTAGCGACGGATATTCCGTCGGCAAGCAGCAAAAATAGCGACGGCCTAGCGACGAATTTTATCCGTCGCTAGTCCGTCGCTAAATAAAGGGCCCAGACTTAAATTGAAATGACGAGAGAAACTTTTTATTCCCTCCAAATTTTATTCTCACTCCTCTCTCTCTCCCGCGGCGGTCGGCGACCTCACTCTCCTCTCTCTCTCTCTTTCGCGGCAGTGATCGGCGACCTCTCCTCTCTCTCCAAAAGGTAATCTCTCTCTCTCTCGGTGGTCGTGGGTGTCGTGGGCTGCCGGGGGCGTCGTAGGCTGCGGGGGCGTTGGAGACTGCGGGGGTGGCGTGCGCGTGGCAGCGCAGGGCTGCGGTGGACGCACGCGGGGCTGCGGCAGGCGCGCGCGGGGGCATCGAGGGTCGGCGGGGGTGGCACGTGCGGGGCAGCGCGGGGCCGGGGGTGGACGGCGGGGGGTGGGAGGGGCGGCGGGTGGTGGGAGGGGTGCTGGCGCACGCGGGGCTGCGGGGGACGGCGGAGGGCAGCGGGCTCCAGGGCAGCGGGAGGCGGCGGGGGGCAGCGCACTCCGGGGCAGCGGGGGGGTGGCGCGTGCTGGGCAGCACGAGGTACAAATACAATGAGTAGTATCGACGATATGACAAACCCTAGTTTAAGAAATAGGATATCGGCGATATCGATAGTATCGGCAGTTTCGGATCTGTAACCCAATACCTTATTATGCTTTTACAACCTTATTATGCTTTCAACCTAGGTTCACAATATCGGTAACCCAATATAGTCCCTAGATCGGCGTGGGTAGCACGCACGGGGCAGCGAGGGGCGGCGAGGGCGACTGGGGGAGGGTTTGGGTTAGGGTTTGGGTTAGGGACATATAGTCCCTGCATTAATTCTTCAGATACTATGGTACGACATGGTGATCGGGACATATAGTCCTTGCAGCCATTCGACTGGCGAAACAAAAACTATGGTACGATGTGGTGATCAGGACATGGTCCCTGTAGCCATTCGACTGGCGAAGCAGAAACTATGTAGCCGTAGATAATGTTGACTGTCCTCCGACCCTCATCGCTCGGCAATGATGATATGACAACCTATCACTATATCTTATATATTAGTAGATAATGTCTTAGTATTACATTATGTGACTTCATCTTGATTCTGTTATATTTTTCAGATACTAGATACGATAAGAACATATACTACACCATATGTACAGAACATAGATGATTCACACTAATGTATGCTAGAATGAATGTTTGGTTGTGTTCTGAGCCATCCATTCTCATAATTAAAACACATAGGAATTAGTAGTGTGAGAGCGCCAGAGAGAGTGAGAGCGCCGGAGGGGGGAAGAGAGAGTGAGAGAGTAAAATGGTACGACATGGTGAAGTAGTACTGTATTTTGGCTCCACCTCCAGCTCTATTTGTATTAATCTACGGTAGGACATGGTGATCAGGACATAGTCCCTGCAGCCATTCGACTGGCGAGGCAGAAACTATGTAGCCATAGATTAAATTGACTGTCCTCCGACCCTCATCCCTCGACAATGATGATATGACAACCTATCACTATATCTTATATAGTAGTAGATGATGTCTTAGTATTACATTATGTGAGTTCATCTTGATTCTGTTACATTCTTCGGATACTAGATACGATAAGAAGATATACTACACCATATGTACAGAACATAGATGATTCACACTAATGTATGCTAGAATGAATCTTGGGTTGTGTTCTGAGCCATCCGTTCTCACGCTTGGCAAAAAATTGAATTTTCTGTACTATATCTGCTTTCGAAAATGTACTCAAATTACATGATGGTTCCTTTAGTTAGCTTGCTTATTTTATAATTATATTATTTGTGAATATCGATCTTACCAGATGGCACCCATGACCTGAGGAGCGGCACGTCGTTTGAGGGAAACAGTGAATGTTGAGGTGGCTCCTCCTACTGTTAAGGAGGAAGTGGCACCGGTAGCTAGTGAGACCGGGAGTTGTATTCATCCAACACCGGTAGCTAGTGAGACCGTGAGTTCTATTCATGCAGCACTTGTAAGGGACTACATCTCTCCTCACGCCAAAGATTCTACTTTTTTGTGGTGGTTGCGTGATCGTATCAATGAGCGTTTGCGTGAGCTGCGTGGTTCTCATTAGCTATTAGTACTTATTTGTATTGGGTTGTTTTTGTATTAGACTATTTGTATTGGACTACATATATGAATTAATACTGTGTCAATCTCTGGATTGTATTGGACTACGATATGGTGATCAGGACATAGACCCTGCAGCCATTCGACTGGCGAGGCAAAAACTATGTAGCCGTAGATAAAGTTGAATGTCCTCCTACCCTCATCCTTCGGCAATGATGATACAACAACCAACCAGAGAGGATACTCTGAGAGATCCATCTGAGTAGGACGTATACTCTGAGAGATCACCTTTACAAGAATGATATCAGTAGTGGGATTGAGTATTGGAGGAGATATTATCAGAATATACGTCCTACTCAGATGGGTCTCTCACCATTACTATTCTTTTCTGACATCATGGTGGATGTCCTCCTTCAACAGATTCTTGCTCTGAGCTAAAACTTTGCCCCGGAGCTCAAGTGGACATCCTTTGTGTAGAGCTCGAGTGAGAGGTTTCTGACAGCATGGTGGTCTCCTTTGTCAAAGTATCCGTGCTCGTCGCACATTGTGGGACGAGCACGGATACTTTGACAAAGGAGACCACCATGCTGTCAGGAACCTCTCACTCGAGCTCCATACGAAGGATATCCATTTGAGCTCCGAGGCAAAGTTTTGGCTCGGAGCAAGAATTTGTTGTAAAGGTGAGAGACCCATCTGAGTAGGACGTATACTCTGATAATATCTCCTCCAACACTCAATCCCACTACTGATATCATTCTTGTAAAGGTGATCTCTCAGAGCATACGTCCTACTCAGATGGATATCTTAAAGTATCCTCTCCGGTTGGGTAGCATGGTGATCTCCTTTGTCAAAATATCCGTGCTCGTCCCACATTGCAGGAACCTCTCACTCGAGCTCTACACGAAGGATGTCCACTTGAGCTCCGGGGCAAAGTTTTGGCTCGAAGCAAGAATCTGTTGACGGAGCACATCCACCATGCTGTCAGAGAAAAATAGTAACGGTAAGAGACCCATCTGAGTAGGACGTATACTCTGATAATATCTCCTCCAACACTCAATCCCACTACTGATATCATTCTTATAAAGGTGATCTCTCAGAGTATACGTCCTACTCAGATGGATCTCTCAGAGTATCCTCTCCGGTTGGGTTGTGTTCTGAGCCATCCGTTCTCACACTTAAAACACATATGAATTAGAACTGTGTTTTGTATTTTTGGCGAACCCAGGGATTGGATTCTGTATTTTGTATTTTGGTTTCTGTATTTTGGATCCAGCTCTATTTGCATTAATCTACGGTACGACATGGTGATCAGAACATTGTCCCTGCAGCCATACGACTGGCGAGGCAGAAACTATGTAGCCATATATAAAGTTGACTGTCCTCCGACCCTCATCCCTTGGCAATGATGATACGACAACCTATCACTATATTTTATATAGTAGTAGATGATGTTTTAGTATTACATTATGTGAGTTCATCTTGATTCTGTTATATCCTTCAGATACTAGATAAGATAAGAACATATACTATACTATATGTACAGAACATAGATGATTCACAATAATGTATGCTAGAATGAATTTTGGGTTGTCTTCTGAGCCATCCGTTCTCACACTTGGAAATAAATTAAATTTTTGCTATTTTATCTAACGCACAAATATCGCTCGATTGAGCCAAAGGAATGCAGCCACTTCCCTCCCTCCACCGCCGTACCTAGTAGAGGAGTATATTCGTCGGTCACAGCAGGGAATACCACCACCGGGCAATCGAACTCCTCCTTAAAGTATTGTAATTAAGAAAATTGGGAATATTTATGGGAATTTTGGAATATTTGTGCTATGATCGGATTATAACGACGGATATTAGGTTACTCTTCAGGATAATTGATGTCTATTTTATATTAATTTGGTTTGGTCTATATGATTCTTGGATAATTGGTGTGCATTAAATTCGTATGTGCATATTTGGTCTATGTGATTCTTGGATAATTGGTGTGCATTATATATTTGGTCTATGTGATTGTTGGATAATTTGTGTGCATTATATATTGGTTTGGTTTATGCATATTTTTGTGAACAGGAAAAGTGCTGCAATTTTTTTAAAAAAAATCTCAGTTAGCGACGGACTAGTGACCGGTTAGCGACGGATATTTCCAGCTCCATTTGCATTAATCTACTGTACGACATGGTGATCAGGACATAGTCCCTGCAGCCATTCGACTGGCGAGGCAGAAACTATGTAGCCGTAGATAAAGTTGACTGTCCTCTAACCCTCATCCCTCGGCAATAATGATACGATAACCTATCACTATATCTTATATAGTAGTAGATGATGTTTTAGTATTACATTATGTGAGTTCATCTTGATTCTGTTATATCCTTCAGATACTTGATATGATAAGAACATATACTACACCATATGTACAAAACATAGATGATTCACACTAATGTATGCTAGAATGAATTTTGGGTTGTGTTCTGAGCCATCCGTTCTGATCAAGCATCTTCCTTCTCCTTTCCTCCACCATGGCTCTGGACCCATCTGCTCCTTCCTACTTCCCTTCTTTTTATTTGACTCTCTCAGCCACATATGATATCCACCTCAAGTGTAGAGTCGGGGGAGAAAAAGTGGGCTAGAAGAGGAGAGGGAAGCAGCACAATCGATGACATGATCCGGAGGAAGTACAGAGGTTTTTTTCAACATCCGTAGGAGAACTATAAGGATATATCTTTTCACAACATGTCACCTTGTCAAAGACCCTTAATGTGAATATCATGTTACCGCGGTGTCGGAACACTAACATGTCATAATTTTCTAAGCCGTGTGTTTTGACATAATCTTCCCAAGGAGGAAAGAGTTGGAAGGATTATGTCAAAACACACGGCTTAGAAAATTATGACATGTTAGTCTTCCGACACCGCGGTAACATGATATTCACATTAAGGGTCTTTGACAAGGTGACATGTTGTGAAAAGATACATCCTTATCGTTCTCCTACGGATGCTGAAGAAAACCTCTTTACTTCCTCCGGGTCATGCCGTCGGCTGTGCTACTTCCCCCTCCTCTTCCTGTCCACTTTTTCTCCCCCGACTCTACACTTGAGGTGGATATCATATGTGGCTGAGAGAGTCAAATAAGAAGAAGGGAAGTAGGGAGGAGCAGATGGGTCCAGAGCCATGGTGGAGGAGAGAAGAAGGAAGATGCTTGATCAGAACGGAGGAATTGATGAATGGAAGAGATCTAGAAAGCACTGATCCTTCCTGTTGTGAGAACTGTGAAGAGTGAGAAAGAAGAGGGGGGCTTTGATTTTTGCGTTCATCATCATTAGAGGATACTCAATTTGAACGTATTTACAGATATTGATTTGGTTGAGAATATTATATAATGACATTGTTCATTGCGGATAATATTTTTTCTTTATATTTTTTGTATATTCTGGAATGTATTGTTCGTACCGGTGTTGAGTGTTCCACCGAGGGGGTCGGCGAACCCAGGGATTGAATTCTGTATTTTGTATTTTAGATTCTGTATTTTTGGCTCCAGCTCCAGCTTCATTTGTATTAATCTACGGTACGACATGGTGATCAGGACATAGTCCCTACAGCCATTCGACTGGCGAGGCAGAAACTATATAGTCGTAGATGAAGTTGACTGTCCTTCGACCCTCATCGCTCGGCAATGATGATACGACAACCTATCACTATATCTTATATAGTAGTAGATGATGTTTTAGTATTACATTATGTGAGTTCATCATGATTCTGTTATATCCTTCAGATACTAGATACGATAAGAACATATACTACACTATATGTATAGAACATAGATGATTCACACTAATGTATGCTAGAATGAATTTTGGGTTGTGTTCTGAGCCATCCTTTCTCACACTTAAAACACATAGGAATTAGTAGTGTAAGAGCGCCGGAGAGAGTGAGAGCGCCGGAAAGGGAGAGGAGGGAGAGTGAGAGAGTAAAATGGTACGACATGGTGAATTAGTACTGTATTTTGGCTCCAGCTCTATTTGCATTAATCTACGGTACGACATGGTGATCAGGACATAGTCCCTGCAGCCATTCGACTGGCGAGGTAGAAACTATGTAGCCGTAGATAAAGTTGACTGTCCTTCGACCCTCATCCCTCGGCAATGATGATACGACAACCTATCACTATATCTTATATAGTAGTAGATGATGTTTTAGTATTACATTATGTGAGTTCATCTTGATTCTGTTATATCCTTCAGATACTAGATACGATAAGAACATATACTACACCATATGTACAGAACATAGATTATTCAAACTAATGTATGCTCGAATGAATTTTGGGTTGTGTTCTGAGCCATCCTTTCTCACACTTGGAGATACATCGAATTTTTGCTATTTTATCTGACGCACAAATACTGCTCGAGTGAGCCAAAGGCATGCAGCCACTTCTCTCCCTCCACCTTCGTACCTAGTGGAGGAGTATATTGGTCGGTCGCAGCAGGGATTACCACCACGGGGCAATCGAACTCCTCCTCCTCCTTAAAGTATTGTAATTAAGAAAATTGAGAATATTTATGGGAATTTTTGAATATTTGTGCTATAATCGGATTATAATGATGGATATTAGGTTACTCTTCAGGATAATTGATGTCTATTTTATATTAATTTGGTTTGGTCTATATGTTTCTTGGATAATTGGTGTGCATTAAATTAGTATGTGCATATTTGGTCTATATGATTCTTGGATAATTGGTGTGCATTATATATTTGGTCTATGTGATTGTTGGATAATTGGTGTGCATTATATATTGGTTTGGTTTATGCATATTTTTGTGAACAGGAAAAGTGCTGCAATTTTTTTCAAAAAAATCTCAGTTGGCGACGGACTAGTGACCGGTTAGCGACGGATATTTCCACTTTCCGACTACTTTTCGACGATATTTCCATCGCTAACTAGAAATTTGAAACTGTTTCCAGGTGGCGACTGGTGGTCGACGAAATATCCGTCGGCAACGTTCTGGTGGTATATAGTTCGACGGAATAGCGACGGAAAATCCGTCAACAAGGTTCTGGAAAAGCTTGACATTTCCAGAACATTGGCGACGGATAATCAGCCATAAATCAGTCGCTGTCTCGACGGTGTCACGACAAAAAATCTATCGCCAAGGTTCTGGAAATGTCATGAATTTTCAGAACATGGTCGACGGATAATCCGTCAGTATTCCGTCGCTAATCCGTCCTTTGTTAACGACGGAGATCGACGGACTAGCGACGGAACGATACCCTCTGATACACTTTTACGACTGTTGACCGACGGACTATCTGTCGCTAGCGTCTACACAGTTAAGTATTTAATACTTGAAATGGACGAAAGCCCGTCGGAAAGTCGTCGCTAATGAATCGTATTATGAAGACGAAAAGCCATCGCTATTCCGTCGCGCTTCGACTACTTAGCGAGGGATCATTATTAGCGACGAGCTGATTGCCGACGGATTATTTTGACCAAGATCCGTCAGCGATCGGTCGCTAATACTGATTCCCGACGGATGTGGCTGTTGCTAAATGGACATATTTTGGTAGTGACAAACTCACCCCCTCACCCCATCACCATCACACGACAGCCCCATGGCCGAACCCCTCCTCTTCCTCACCACAGCATCATCTCCACCTCTTCTTCTTCTTCTTCTTCTTCACACCCATCATCCCCATCCCTCACCATCTTCATCATCACCACCTCCCCCCTACTCCATGGTCGACCCCCTTTACCACCATCCATGAACGCCCCCCTTGATAGCGCTCTACCGTCGATACTGTAGCGTAGGCTGGGCGTGGCCCATGTATTCGTGCCCGTATATCCAGATGCGGGTCTTGACATATTTTTAGTGGTAGCCCATGCAGGTCAGTCTTTGCTATTAATACGAAGTCATGGTAGTACTTGAGCTTATCTGTACTACTGCGAGCCTGCCCTAGGATTAAGATTGAGTCATGGAATATTTTAGGATTTTGGTACTCGGTTACATATTATGAACTCTTGATAGATTCCAGGGATAACCCCCGAGAGTCTTATTTCGAAAGCTTTTCAAGTCTATTTCCTACTTGCTTCTATTCATCCTGATTTTAAAATATCTGTCCGTTATCGAAGCCTATTATTGCATTGGAATGTGTTTATGGACCCCAGAGGGAACTAGAATGTATAAGTTGAACTTATATATCATCTAGGTTGAGAAAAGAATATGATTAGCCAATCTTATATAAAGGTTAAGATTTGTTTTAGATTATATTCCAGGAATCTTGCCCTAGATAGTACCTTTGGGACATCCCCTGAGAACCTCCCTCTAAATCCTACCTCGAAATCTGTTTTCATTTATTTTTATTTACTTATCCTTGATTCATTGATGAAAATTTTGAATCTTCATATTCGTTGTTGACTTTGATTTTGTTTCTAGATAAGTTTTTATGAATTGAGTTAAGATATATTCTGATAACATATTTGATGAGTACGATGGGAACGGTAAATGTCTGCTTTATTTATGGAGTTTATAATTTATCGCAGTCATACAAGCTATCGTGACAAGGACATGGAGTCTGATTTTGGGTATACTATCATAGTTATGGAATTTAGATTTTCTTGCAACTATACCAGTTGGCGTGGTAAGGAATCTAGATAACATGATTATAGGGTATATACCTTATTTATGGACTCTATCATTTATTGCAGCTATGCTTACTGGCGTAGCGAAAATTATGTGTCACGCCCCAGTACCGGAATACTGAGACGGACTAGGCCAGCTACACCGTATGAGGTATATAAACGTCATACGACGATCGTGGCTGTCAAAAGACTAGGGGGTGCATGCTACAATCAGGTCTCCTATGGTCCCACAGAGCATCTATGTCTCAATCAATTAAAATAAGAAGCAGTAAATAATGATCATATAAGACAAAGCAGTAAGGCGTCCCCGACGCTTCATCAGAATGATTCATGAGTCTAGCTATACAAAATGATGAGCTAGTTCCGAGAGTCAATAGTACATAACTATAGTCAGCTGCAGTCTGATTTAATTACAATTATGTAAAAGGAAACTAATGTCCAGAACTGCCGGCTAAACAGGTGCCGGTGGCTAAATGCTAAGTACAAAATAGAAGATATCAGAGCAGTGAAGAAGAAACCCACTCATGGTCCCTGGCGTCCATATTCCTGGTGTGCACCATTGTTCGGGTGGAAAGCTGGATCCTCTGGAGCTGCTACAAAATCTGGCCAAACAAAACCAGCGGGGTCAGGCCCCGAATAGCAAGTACCACAAGGGAGCACAAAAGAGTGAGATAAATCTAATGAGTTAAATAAGACCTGATTCATGAGTTATAGGCTTATACCATATCATCGAGACAATACGACACCCTTACAACCAAACAAGGACAAACGGTGCCAATATCGTGCCGAGATAAGATATATCCTATAACCATGGACAGGTAAAAATGGCTTCTGATCGCGACTTCGGTCCATAGCCTATCGCAGCATAATAGCCCAACCCAACAACCAAACAAGGACATGGGTTGGACCACGCACCACGATAGTCCATGTTCCTCGGTAGCTAACAGAAGAAAACATATCACAAACAAGTCAGCTTACAATCAGCCAATTAATCCTACGACTTTCTATGATTTGTCTGAATTATCCCAGTAATGCAATATATATAGGAATCCTCAGATCGTATCGCATTCCAGCAGGGCTAGCCAAACCATTATATACAAGCAAGCACGAAATACACCGGTCCCTCGAAAGGCCACCGCGCTAGAATAAGCAGTAACGGTTCCAGCTCTCCTATAGGAAGAGCTGGCTCGGCAGTCACAAATTAGATACTGCACTCCACTAGTGCGGATGACTATACAGTATCCGAGGCAGCCAACCCGACGCGCCAGGACAGGACCCAGGGCGGCTAGTGACGTACGATATCGAGATTCTGTTCCCTCCCAATGCTTCTACCAATTTAAGTTGCTTAGATTAACCCTATCTCGATATTGGAATTACATGTCGTGGTCACATGGTCATCCTCCTATATGTCGTACCATAGTACGTGTACCCTAAGTATGAATCCACATCGGCTCAATCTAGATCCATGCTTAGTATAATACTTCAAACAACAAACAACATACCACGATACTATTACTGACCAATTACCATGACTGTACTGGAAGGTACACATGTATTGACATATAACACGAATGATCACTTAGCATGTAGAGTCACACCTCAGTGCACTCATTAAATGGCACCGCAGTGCATACTGATATTGTATCTCAATACACACTTAGAATAGGTACCAGCACGTATACAGGTAATCAGGTCAGGAACACGGTCAAGTCAGGAAGTTACGTGGACCCCTCGTGACATAAAAGTCACATATGAATTCTGGTTAAAGTGAGACATGAAGGTCCTTGAAGCCAAGACAAAGATCTACAACTTTCATGTTGGGAGTTTGGAGAAATTCTGGCCACAATTCAGCCAAATAGGACTTAAAATAGCCAAAAACAGCCAAAATAGGCACTATGCGGCACTATTCAGCACTATGCGGCACTATTCAGTATCCTTATGCGGCTCGGCACTATGCAGCACTATGTAGCACTATACATCATCCTTATGCGGCTCGGTACTATACAGCACTATGCAGCACTATACATCTTCCTTATACGGCTCGACACTATGCAGCACTATACAGCACTATGCATCATCCTTATGCGGCTCGGCACTATGCAGCACTATACAGCATCCTTATGCGGCTCGACACTATGCAGCACTATACAGCATCCTTATGCGGCTCGGCACTATACAGCACTATACAGCACTATGCATCATCCTTATGCGGCTCGGCACTATGCAGCACTATGCAGCATCCTTATGCGGCTCGACACTATGCAGCATCCTTATGCGGCTCGGCACTATACAGCACTATGCAGCACTATGCATCATCCTTATGCGGCTTGGCACTATGCAGCACTATGCAGCACTATGCAACACTTTGTAGCACTATGCAGCACTATGCAACACTTTGCAGCACTATGCAGCACTATGCATCATCCTTATGCGGCTCGACACTATGCAGCTCTATGCATCATCCTTATGCGGCTCGGCACTGTCACGCCCCAGAACCATAATACTGGAGAGCGGGGGCAGACATAGCCAGCTACGTATATTGAAATGGATTCCATCTCGCTATACGGTCACGGCTGTCTAGATACATGAGGGTTTACTACAAGCCAACAGTCTCCTATGGTCATGAACAAGCCTAGTGTCTCAATCACAAGCAAGTAAGTAAATGTTACAAGATGTATGATCATTAAATATACAATAATAAGGCGTCCCAAATATTACATATTCAGCTGATTATGAAGCTAGTCGTTACAAAATGTGAGGACTAGCAAGAGTTTAGTCATACATGATCAACCCTAGGATCTGTCAATCATGTTACAGCCCGTAGGCAGACAGTAAGTAAAGTACAATCGAGCTAAACAGGTGCTTGTCGGCTAAACGCCTCAAAAGAATATTTTTACAATAAAGTGGAAGATCAAAAATAAACCCACTCGTTGCCAGGGTTCCGTCTAGTGGCCACCATCTGGCTGGAAGGTCGATAGATCCTCTGGAGCTGCTCCGAAATCTGGCCATACAAAACCAGCTGGGTCAGATCCCAGAAAGAGCAAGTGCCACAAAGGAAGCTTCACTTAGGAACTAAAACCAGCAATCAGCACAAGATATAAATAAAAGTAAGAACTGGAATTTAAGAAAATACATCAGGATGATATACGACGAGATAACCATGGGACTATTCAGAGAACCAGGTTACAACCCGTAAACCAAACAAGGACCGGGGTTGTAACCCTTCGTCTGAACAGAACTTGGAATTCTCACCATTTATCGGTAAAATAAATACAGGCATTCTGGTTATGCAGTAATCTGGAACAGGATCAGGACAAGACTAGACTGGTTAAACTCCATCCAATCATTTCACGGCCAAGCAAGAACTACGGCTTGATACTTTAACTAACTAGGGTTGTCACAAGCCTAATTACTAACAAGATGCAGTGAGATTATTCCACAGCCACAAGCCCTGCAGACCATCCAGGTTACCCAGGTCGAAATTAGGGGTTGAATTCAAGTGGGTACACCGTCCAGGAAATGCATGTACCCTTAGGTAGCTTGAAAGGCGCAACACATGACAGTGTGCTGGAAATGTGCCCTACTCGACGGCAGGCTACAGATCCCAGGCGCACCCAGGTAACGGGATTGCCTGTAGCTGGAAAATCTCTTCATGACTAATATATTAATCTAGTTATTAGCCTTAGTCCATTTCAATAGGTACTCCTGACCGTGGTACTCAGGAGCTCCCTCCCTAGACATGATGCAAGACAGGACTGGTTTATTTGTACAAGCACAATCGCCTACGGTGTCCAGGTAATTATACAGGTCATGTCAGGTCAGGTAGCCGTCGCAACAGCTGTTCAAGATAAATCATGTCAGGTGTACTTGTCAGGAGTGCGCCACGACGGGCCACTATTAGGTCATGTCAGGTTGGTCATATCAGGAGTGCACCACTACGGGTCACTGTCATGTTGTGCTAGTCCCTTGTTATCCATGTCAAGTACAATAATCATTCCAAACATATTAAATAAAATCAAGTTCATGACAAAAGGCGTAAGGATATAAAATGGGCGTAAAACATCTAATAAAGGAGTTACAAAACATGGGCAAATAATGATAAATAATAGTACACATGAACATGAGAAAGTCATGCGGCTCAGTCATATGCGGCCAGGAAAGGAGGGGGCGCATGCGGCTGGGAGTACAAGGGCGCCAGCGGCTGGAAATATAAAGGCGCATGCGGCTGGAATTAATCGGGATCATGCGGCCCGAACTCAGAAGTCCATGCGGCCAGGGTCTAGGGATCTCATGCGGCTCGGGGATCAGGGCCTATGCGGCTGGCAAGTGCTTGAGTTTATGCGGTTCAGGGAGGTGAGCGCATATGCGGCTCGAATTAGAAAGGGGTTTTCATGCGGCTGATGGCAAACTCAAGTCCATGCGGCTCACATAGCAAAACCCATGCGGCCAGGAAGAAGTGAGGGCGCATGAGGCTGGGTCAATGCGATGGCTTATGCGGCTGGGGGAAGAAACAGTTGCATATGCGGCTGCAGAGTTCAGAACTTATGCGGCTGGGAATTGAGCGAGTTATGCGGCTAAGTGAGTCCAACACTCATGCGGCTCAAGAACTTCCAGTCATGCGGCTGGATAGAACACTTGCCGCATGAATATTCATGCGGTCAAGTCAAGCACTGTTCATCTTCTCCAAAATTCCAGAGAAGAAGAACACCATGAGAGCCAAGTCCTCAAGCTCTATAACTCCATCATCCGGAGCCTAAATCCGAACTTCCATAGGTCAAAATGGGGTAGAACGAAATTCTCTACAAGATAGAACCATCAAAACTCGAAAATAACAAGATTTACTAGATCAAAACCCAAGAAATCCGAAAATAATACAAACTTAGATCTACAAGAATCTAGCCATGGAAATTAGAAAAGCCAAGTACTAAAGTGTATTATAATGTAGTAAAGAAGAGAATGGAGCAATAAAATCAGAGTTCCTCCATGAAGCAAGTTGCACTTGCCTAGACCTCTCTCTTCTCTCTCTGGTAGGTAAGGAAGTAATGGGAAAGAAGAAGATGATAAATGAAGAGAGAGAATAGAGAGAATGGATTAATAAATACAATGGTGGTGGTAGGTAGGGGGTTCACATTGGTTCATATTGAACCAAAGAAAACCGAGCCAAGCCGAACCAAGCCAAGAAATAACCAAGCCAAGATACAAGCTAACAAGGAATCATGCAAATACAGAATAAAATACGTACACGTATTCCATAAATACGTAATACGGACCACAAGCATTACAACTCTACCCACCTTAAAAGAATTTCGTCCTCGGAATTTAATCAAGAGGCTAGAGGAGCAATGACAAGCTACATTAATCACATGCAAGCTATAACTAGGCAGACAATCAATCATGCAAGCAAGGAATCGAAGGTACGAGGCATAAGAAAGACATTATACCTCACGAGTTAAACAAGTCGGGATATCGCGATCGGATATCATCCTCACGCTCCCACGTTGACTCCCCCAAAGAGTGATGACCCCAAGCAACTCGGACTAACTTGATAGTCTTATTCTTGAGGGTCTTCTCTCTCCGGTCCAATATAGACACGGGCCTCTCCTCATACGAAAGGTTGGTACCAACAACCAATTCCGAATGATCCAGGATGTGGCTCAGGTCCGGGATATACCGTCGTAATTGGGATACATGGAACACGTCATGCACCTCGCTTAGCGATGGCGGAAGAGCGAGATGATAGGATACATCTCCTACTCGCTCCAGAATGTCGAACGGTCTTATTACCTAGGACTAAGTTTTCCCCGGACGCCGAAATGAATGACGCCACGGTTAGGCGAAATCCTCAGGAATACATGATCGCCGACCAAAAACTCGAGAGGACGCCGATGAGAATCGGCCCAATGGCGCTGGCGATCTTGGGCAACTCTAAGATGATCTCTGACTCGCCTGACCACTTCGACTGTCTGAGCGATCATTTCTGGACCAAGCATTTGCCTCTCTCCAACATCATCCCAGGCTTGCGGGGATCTGCACTTCCTACCATACAGTGCCTCGAACGGTGCCATCTGGATACTGGCCTGGAAACTGTTGTTGTACGAGAATTCTACCAGGTGCAAGTGATCTTCCCATGAACCACCAAAGTCAAGTGTGCATGATCTCAACATATCTTCAAGAGTCTGGATCGTGCGCTCCGACTGGCCATCTGTCTGCGGGTGATATGCTGAACTAAACTGGAGATGAGTTCCCAAACTCTCTTACAAGCTACGCCAAAAGTGCGACGTAAATCTGGAATCTCGATCCGAGGTGATACTGACTGGCACACCGTGCAATCTGATAATCTGCCTGAGGTACATCTCCGCTAGCTGAGCCGTCGACTGACCAACTCTGAACGGGAGGAAGTAAGCTACCTTCGTGAGCCAATCAACTATAACCCAGATAGCATCTCTACCAGCTGGGGATCTAGGTAATCCAGTCACGAAATCCATGGTCACATGCTCCCACTTCCATTCTGGAATCGGCAAGGACTGAAGAAGTCCTGCTGGTCTCTGATGTTCGGCCTTGACTTGTTGGCAAACCAAACACCGAGAGACAAACCGAGCTATCTCCCGCTTCATGCCATTCCACCAAAAGTGCTGACGGATATCTCGGTACATCTTCGTACTGCCAGGATGGATGGAATACTGAGAACTGTGTGCCTCTGCCATGATCTCCTGCCTAATATCTCCACGGGGTACACAAAGACGTTTCCCATACCTAAGTGTACCGTCCTCATGAATGCATAACTCTGGTCTTCGTCCTGCCTCCTACTCTGCCCTGAGTCGCTGAAGCTTGGAATCTGCTGACTGCGCCATCCGAATCCTCTCGACTATAGTGGACTGAACTTGCATACTGGCCATCAATGCCATACTGGAAGGGAGAACAACTTCAATACCCATCTTCTGAAGATCTGCTAACAGCTCTGGTTGCGCTGTTAGGAAATAAACTCCGGCTCTCCTGCTCAAAGCATCTGCAACAACATTGGCCTTCCCGGGATGATACTGCAAGTTGACATCATAATCCACAAGAAGCTCCAGCCATCTCCTCTGACGCATATTAAGATCCTTCTGAGTGAAAACATACTTCAAGCTCTTATGGTCGGTAAAAATCTATACCCTATCTCCGTACAAGTAGTGCCTCCACAACTTAAGTGCGAACACCACTGCTGCCAGCTCCAAGTCATGGGTTGGGTAATTCTTCTCATGATCACGAAGTTATCGTGACGCATAAGCTATTACCTTCCCATGCTGCATCAGAACACATCCTAAACCTCTACCTGAAGCATCACAGTACACTGAGAATCCTCCGGTCCCATCTGGAAGCGTGAGAATAGGAGCTGTTATCAATCCTTGCTTCAACTGCTCAAAAGAACTCTGGCACTCTGCTGTCCAAGCAAACTGTGCATCCTTGCGAGTCAACTGGGTCAATGGCGCTTATATCCGAGCAAAATCTGATACAAACCGCCGGTAGTAGCCGGCCAATCCAAGAAAACTACGAACCTCTGCAACTGTGCTGGGCACTGGCCATGACTCAATAGCCACAATCTTCTGGGGATCCACTTCTACTCCTCCTCGAGTGATGATATGACCCAAGTACGAAATGCGATCGAGCCAGAACTCGCATTTACTGAACTTGGCATATAACTGGTGCTCCCTGAGAGTCTGAAGAACCACACGGAGATGCTGCTCATGCTCCGCCTCACTCTTGCTGTAGACCAGGATGTCATCCAAGAACACAATCACAAACTGATCCAAGTAAGGCATGAAGATGCGATTCATGAGGTCCATGAATACTGCCGGCACATTGGTTGCTCTAAAAGGCATAACAAGGAACTCCCAATGCCCATACCTCGATCTAAAAGCTGTCTTCGGGATGTCCTGCTCTCTGACTCTGATCTGATGATAACCTGAGCGCAAATCAATCTTCGAGAATACTGAAGCCCCCTTGAGTTGATCAAACAAGTCATCTATCCTCGGAAGAGGGTATATATTCTTGATTGTCACGGAGTTCAAGGTACGATAATCAACACATAACCTGGACGTACCATCCTTCTTCTTCACAAGAAGCATCGGGGCTCCCCAAGGCGATCCACTAGCACGAATGAATCCCTTGGATCGAAGTTCTTCAATCATCTTGTACAAAATCTCCAATTCTGACGGCGCCATCCTGTAGACTCTCTCTGACACTGGAGCTGTCCCGGGAATCAAGTCTATAGTGAACTCGATCTCCCGCTCTGGCGGCATACCTGGAAGCTCTGCTGGGAAAACATCTGGGAACTCATCCACTATCCTGGGCAACTGAACTGCTGCTACTGCCATCCGCAATACTGGAGGAGAAGGCTCAACCGCTCCTCTGGAAAAGGAAAACTCTGGCTCGCCTGGAATGCTAAAAACAACCCTGCCGATGTGGCAGTCTATCCTAGTATACTGGTTCCTCAACCAATCCATCCCTAAGACCACATCATAATCGGCCATCGGGAATTCTATCAATCTAGCGGGGAACTCTCTACCGCTAACTACGATCCGACACGAGGAAAACACTCTATCTACTCCCACAAGTCCGTTACCAGTAAGTATATTGAGCCTTACTGATAATGACTCGGGCTCCAATCCTACCCGTGTCGCGAATCGTGCAGACATAAAAGAATGCGATGCGCCAGAATCAAATAAAGCTGAAGCTGGAAATGAGTTGACGAGAATAGTACCTGCCACTACCTCTCCTGGTGCCAATCCTTCCTCTGCGGTCATCATCATAGCCTGACCGTGCCCTCGGGGTGCTGGTCCCCTCTGCTGGAATCCTCGCTGCCTGCTCTGACTCAAGGCTTGGGCTGGAACATGCTGCTGGGGGTTCTGCTGCTGGAACATCTGGGACTGAGGCGGCAAGAGCCTCGACAATGGGTACTGCTGCTGCTGCTGCTGCTGCTGGATCGGTGCTGGTCCTCTCACCGAAGAGCTAGAAAGGTTCGACGATGATGAGCCACCCCTATTCGGGCAGGATCCAACCCTATGGTCTGCTGCTCCACAAACCAGACACAATCCCTGTGCCCTACGACACTCTGCCACTACATGGCCTGGCTTTCCACAATGAGAACATCCCACTGCGGAAGACTGCTTCTACTTCTGCTGCTGCTGCTGAGGGTACGTCGGGGTGGAATGCTGAACCGACGTTACTGAGGTCGCTCGCCTCGGAGCTCCAATAGTCAAAGCCCTGGCTGCGGGGGCTGGGGCTGAAGACTGATTCATCTGGCCGTGAGATCTCTTCCGACCTCCGGTCCTATCCACAATCCTCTGGGAGGTATACTCATGCCTCCGGGCTGCTCTCAAGACTGCATCAAAAGTCTGATGCTCAAACTGCTCAACTGCCAACAAAATCTTCAGGTGAAGTCCCTGCTGGAACCGCTGGGCTCTATCATACTCGGTTGCCACCAAGGTGGGAGCAAACCGACTAAGTCTGGAAAATTCGGCCGCATATCCATCGACCGTCCTGCCTCCTTGCTTCAGATTAGTGAACCGGGTCTGTAGATCATATCGGGCTACAGCATCGAAATACATGGTCTGGAATCTCTCTCTGAACACCGCCCAAGCAATAGGTGCTGCTAATCCAACGGCCTGAGCTGCCCACCAGCTGCGGACAAGATCTAACAACTGCAGGCGCACAACCGCCACCTTCTCGTTCTCTGGAGTCCTGGCTGCTTCTAGAACCACCTCTGTGTCCTGAAGCCATACATCTGCCGCGATAGCATCTTCACTACCATCGAAGAATGGAGGGTTCAAGCGCTTGAAGCTGTTGGCCGCGCTGTTACCCTGATGACCTCCTCTGGTCAAGGCATCCATCACTGCCTGTTGCAAGGCATCTCCACGACGATCTTGAGAAGCTATCAAGGTCCTGACGAGTCCTACTAATGTGCCATCATCAGGTTCGGCAGGCTGAACTGGCTGAACTGGGGGCTCTTCTCCAATAGGCTCGACTCTGGAGGCTACTCCGGAGTGCTGGACTTGATCTCCAGGTTACTGCTGGTCCGCGGGAGGTGCTCCGCCTTGCTGATCGGCAGGACCACGAACAATGCCGCTGAAGAAGACGACATAGGGAACAATAAGGAAGGACCAGGACAGATCAACGATACAAGCATATGATCAAGACAAGAATCCAGGGATTCAGAAGATACGAGCAGAGATCAAAGACGAATACTGATTGAGACATCTATTCGGTAAACCCTCACATATCTTGATTTACAAGACCTGCATGGGCCACCACTTAAACCATGTCACGCCCCAGAACCAGAATACTGGAGAGCGGGGGCAGACATAGCCAGCTACGTATATTGAAATGGATTCCATCTCGCTATACGGTCACGGCTGTCTAGATACATGAGGGATTACTACAAGCCAACAGTCTCCTATGGTCATGAACAAGCCTAGTGTCTCAATCACAAGCAAGTAAGTAAATGTTACAAGATGTATGATCATTAAATATACAATAATAAGGCGTCCCAAATATTACATATTCAGCTGATCATGAAGCTAGTCGTTACAAAATGTGAGGACTAGCAAGAGTTTAGTCATACATGATCAACCCTAGGATCTGTCAATCATGTTACAGCCCGTAGGCAGACAGTAAGTAAAGTACAATCAAGCTAAACAGGTGCTCGTCGGCTAAACGCCTCAAAAGAATATTTTTACAATAAAGTGGGAGATCAAAAATAAACCCACTCGTTGCCAGGGTTCCTTCTAGTGGCCACAATCTGGCTAGAAGGTCGGTAGATCCTCTGGAGCTGCTCCAAAATCTGGCCATACAAAACCAGCTGGGTCAGATCCCAGAAAGAGCAAGTGCCACAAAGGAAGCTTCACTTAGGAACTAAAACCAGCAATCAGCACAAGATATAAATAAAAGTAAGAACTGGAATTTAAGGAAATACATCAGGATGATATACGACGAGATAACCATGGGACTATTCAGAGAACCAGGTTACAACCCGTAAACCAAACAAGGACCGGGGTTGTAACCCTTCGTCTGAACAGAACTTGGAATTCTCACCATTTATCGGTAAAATAAATACAGGCATTCTGGTTATGCAGTAATCTAGAACAGGATCAGGACAAGACTAGATTGGTTAAACTCCATCCAATCATTTCACGGCCAAGCAAGAACTACGGCTTGATACTTTAACTAACTAGGGTTGTCACAAGCCTAATTACTAACAAGATGCAGTGAGATTATTCCACAGCCACAAGCCCTGCAGACCATCCAGGTTACCCAGGTTGAAATTAGGGGTTGAATTCAAGTGGGTACACCGTCCAGGAAACGCATGTACCCTTAGGTAGCTTGAAAGGTGCAACACATGATAGTGTGCTGGAAATGTGCCCTACTCGACGGCAGGCTACAGATCCCAGGCGCGCCCAGGTAACGGGATTGCCTGTAGCTGGAAAATCTCTTCATGACTAATATATTAATCTAGTTATTAGCCTTAGTCCATTTCAATAGGTACTCCTGACCGTGGTACTCAGGAGCTCCCTCCCTAGACATGATGCAAGACAGGACTGGTTTATTTGTACAAGCACAATCGCCCACGGTGTCCAGGTAATTATACAGGTCATGTCATGTCAGGTAGCCGTCGCAACAGCTGTTCAAGATAAATCATGTCAGGTGTACTTGTCAGGAGTGCGCCACGACGGGCCACTATTAGGTCATGTCAGGTTGGTCATATCAGGAGTGCACCACTACGGGTCACTGTCATGTTGTGCTAGTCCCTTGTTATACCATATCAAGTACAATAATCATTCCAAACATATTAAGTAAAATCAAGTTCATGACAAAAGGCGTAAGGATATAAAATGGGCGTAAAACATCTAATAAAGGAGTTACAAAACATGGGCAAATAATGATAAATAATAGTACACATGAACATGAGAAAGTCATGCGGCTCAGTCATATGCGGCCAGGAAAGGAGGGGGCGCATGCGGCTGGGAGTACAAGGGCGCCAGAGGCTGGAAATGTAAAGGCGCATGCGGCTGGAATTAATCGGGATCATGTGGCCCGAACTCAGAAGTCCATGCGGCCAGGGTCTAGGGTTCTCATGCGGCTCGGGGATCAGGGCCTATGCGGCTGGCAAGTGCTTGAGTTTATGCGGTTCAGGGAGGTGAGCGCATATGCGGCTCGAATTAGAAAGGGGTCTTCATGCGGCTGATGGCAAACTCAAGTCCATGCGGCTCACATAGCAAAACCCATACGGCCCGGAAGAAGTGAGGGCGCATGAGGCTGGGTCAATGCGATGGTTTATGCGGCTGGGGGAAGAAACAATTGCATATGCGGCTGCAGAGTTCAGAACTTATGCGGCTGGGAATTGAGCGAGTTATGCGGCTAAGTGAGTCCGACTCTCATGCGGCTCAAGAACTTCCAGTCATGCGGCTGGATAGAACACTTGCCGCATGAATATTCATGCGGTCAAGTCAAGCACTGTTCATCTTCTCCAAAATTCCAGAGAAGAAGAACACCATGAGAGCCAAGTCCTCAAGCTCTATAACTCCATCATCCGGAGCCTAAATCCGAACTTTCATAGGTCAAAATGGGGTAGAACAAAATTCTCTACAAGATGGAACCATCAAAACTCGAAAATAACAAGATATAGTAGATCAAAACCCAAGAAATCCGAAAATAATGTAAACTTAGATCTACAAGAATCTAGCCATGGAAATTAGAAAAGCCAAGTACTAAAGTGTATTATAATGTAGTAAAGAAGAGAATGGAGCAATAAAATCAGAGTTCCTCCATGAAGCAAGTTGTACTTGCCTAGACCTCTCTCTTCTCTCTCTGGTAGGTAAGGAAGTAATGGGGAAGAAGAAGATGATAAATGAAGAGAGAGAATAGAGAGAATGGATTAATAAATACAATGGTGGTGGTAGGTAGGGGGTTCACATTGGTTCATATTGAACCAAAGAAAACCGAGCCAAGCCGAACCAAGCCAAGAAATAACCAAGCCAAGATACAAGCTAACAAGGAATCATGCAAATATAGAATAAAATACGTACACGTATTCCAAAAATATGTAATACGGACCACAAGCATTACAGGCAATATGCAGCACTATGCAGCATCCTTATGTGGCTCGACACTATGCAGCACTATGCAGCATCCTTATGCGGCTCGGTACTATGCAGCACTATACAGCACTATGCATCATCCTTATGCGGCTCGGCACTATGCAGCACTATGCAGCATCCTTATGCGGCTCGACACTATGCAGCATCCTTATGCGGCTCGACACTATACAGCACTATGCATCATCCTTATGCGACTCGGCACTATGCAGCACTATGCAGCGCTATACATCATCCTTATGCGGCTCGGCACTATACAGCACTATGCGGCTCGGCACTATTCATCGTCCCTGCCAGAATCAGGACAGATGAACATAGAAGTTTGACCAAAATTGTTTTGGCCATAACTTCCTCAAAATAAGTCGAAATCTAACTTTTCAAAGGTCAAAATTGGATAGAATTGAATTTTCTACAACATAGGACCATTAGTTTTCGAAAATAACCAAGTTTGATAGATCAAAACCATGGAAACCCATAGAACCCTAGTTTTAGAAACTTAGATCTACACCAAACTAGCCATTAAAATCAAAAACACCAAGAACTAAACTTATAGAGAATGAAGAGAAGAACAATATAGACAAATAATATCAAAGAAAAATTAAGAAATGAAAATGCAATAATCTCTCCATTTGGTGCAAGATGTACTTGCCTAAAAGTTTGCTTGAGGAAAATAAATAAAAGAGTGAATGAGGAGAGAGAGTGAGGAAGAGAATATATATAGGGGTTGGGTTGACTCAAAGAAACCCTAAGCTTAAGCATGCTCTTAACCATATGACTAATGACATGTTAAATGCTACATGATACAACTAATTAAATTAATTAAATAAAATTCTAACCACAACACGGTTCAGAAATCTTATCATCGAAATAGTGAACCACGCCTACAACCAGACAAGGACAAGGGGTGGTGCACTAATCCGCGACGAGATACTGTCCCATGCCATGGCTAGTTACAAATACAGGATAAATGCAATAAAGATACAGGTGCCAGATACCATATACATGAAAAATAAAAAATTTACATATTTCAAAAACGGGGAGTGACATTTTGGTAACATAATTTCGGATAGACGTGTATGGTTATCAGATCATATCTTAAATTGATTCACTTCTTTGGACCAAATGAGCAAGAACAATTCCTGCCATTATTTTTTGTCTTATCATTTTTCCTTATCGTGTGATGATTTCCTCATCTTACCATTATTCTCTTGTCTTAATTAACCTTGTCCTATTTACCTCAATCAGCTATCTCGTATCTACATATGTCATCTACACTTTGAAATTTTTGAAAATTTCATATCTCTTTACCTTGAAAAAAGTTGAGAAAGTATCGTAATCATCTATCTCGAAGAAGATAAATTTGTTATCAAGTGGTATCTTGGTAGGAATATGAGATGTTGGACATTTAGATAAAAATTTGGGATAAATATATGACTGAGATTAGAAATGAAATCAAGAGGCCGGTATTATCAATTGGGAAAACGATTACACTAGGAGAATTATTTTGTGTATGGATTGTTTTAGGAGGAACGAAAAATGATTTCAAGAATTGGAATGTGCATGAAACAGTAATATTTTATAGTTCTATTTTTATACCTGATGAGGATATTCGAGGACGATTAAATTTTGAGAACCTAAATATTTTTAAGATTAGTGATTCTTGAGATGTTTTATTTTGAATGAAGGCAAGGTACTAAATTTAGGAGTTCAAGATACATGGAAAGGATATTATGATTGCATGCAATGTTGATGCTAAATTAAATAAATATTAGTAGAGAATGATCGAGGACTGAAAAAAAAATTGAGTTATAAGAAAATCTAGATATTTTCTAAGATTACCAAATTTAAGAAGAGTGATATCTGAAGGTACAATTGAAATATATATGGAGGTTGATTTATATAACGAGGAATAAATTTTAAGTTATAATGGCATTAATAGGAGGAGTATAGATTTGGACAATGTCCAAAATTTTTATAATTCTGATACGAGGATTAAATTAAAATTTAGAACAATGTAGAGGAATTTGGACTTTCAAGATGACTAAGTTGAAAGGATTACAAATCCAGTAAAAAAGAAAGAAAAGATTAATCGAGAAGTTATAACAAGAATATGCTTCATGAGTGCTCATCTTCATGACTAGAAATTTTGGATCTTGGTAGTAGTCGAAGCAGAGCGAGATGATTACCTTGACTCCCTTCTACAAATCCTGCATTTTGGTTTTTTGTCATATCAGAAGAAATTCATTTCCTTATCCTTGAATTGTTTCTTAAATTTCAATATCATTAAGATTTTGATCCCCTCTGATTATGACCAATCGATTTTGGTCGTCTTGTATATCATGCCAAAGAGTCTTGATTGCCGACTAGACTTAAATGACTTCAAATTCAATCGTAAGCTGTGAAGAACTGTAGGGAACTCTAGAGGGGGGTGAATAGAGTTTGTGTTGGAAATAACCAAATAAAATTTAACTTTATCACAAACAGAATATAATCATAGATTGAATGCAGAAATAATAAAGATCAAGAGAGCATACGCAAACACAACAGTTTTAACCTGGTTTTCCTCGTGGAGGACTAGTCCAGGCCTGAGAACTCTTGTTCAGGATTGAAATCCACTATTTGTGAAATAGTAGTTACACCACGTGCCTTTACTAAGAAGAGCACATCAACTTCTTACGAAGATCGGTGGGGCAACACTTGGAATTTTCCAAGCAACTTTATCTGACTCTTGCACAAACTTCAAACTGAATAGCATTGAGCACTTTTAGTCTTAGGAAGCTTGGCTAGTAGATGGGAAGTTTTGGCTTGTGTGAGGCTATAAGAGAAGAGAAGATGAGATGAAGAGATGTTTGAAAAATGGTTGAAATTATGCCCTATATATACTAGTCTGGAAGGCAGAATTCGGCCAGAATTCTGTTCTCAAAATTCAAAAATATGGCTGTTGTACCAACTAGCAATTGGTAACCCTAAAAATCTGCTGCTGGAAATCAGGGCACAGAGTTCGGCCCGATCTCTGTGTGGGGGCAGAGTTCGGCCCAAACTTTGCCTCCTAGGTGGCAGAATGGCCTTTGGGCTTTGTTTGGCTTGGTGGAGCTTGGGCTTCTTTGATGTAGTTTTTAGGGATAAGTGTTCTAGGCCAAAAGTACTCAGTGTTAAGTCAGCTTACATCATTCTAGACTCAATAAAGATAAAATGATACAGACTCAGACTATGAGTACGCTACAGGAGTTTTGACGACGTCCATCTTGTATCGAGTTCTGACTTGATGTGTCATATTGAATCATGACAAGTATCATACTATTAAGTTATCAATATTTGGTTGACTGTGATCCAGTTTGGGTCAACAATCTCCCTTATATTGATAATTGACAAAATAATATTTGTATATCCAATGTTCATACCTGGACACATGTTGAGGAAAGTTATACGCGGGCATGAGATATAGTAGCTCCCCCATAGTCCAATGTGTCCTATCCTGAGATATAGTATCTTTCCAAACACAAAATAACGTATAATATTTTATCGTGAACACATACAAGTCACATATCAAATATATATCTCCCCCTTTTGGCATTTATCAAGTATATGTAATCCAAAAAAAACAAAGGATGGATAATATTGCAAGCACGCAGTTATAACTCAAACATAATATAACAACCAGCAGTTTTTAACTAGAAAATCTAGACAAACTGAAAGTGCATTCATACAGGAATAAAAAAAGAATGAAATACGTAACCACTAAATATAAAAAACTGAGAAAGATCATCATCAACAGCAGCAGAGACACGTATTACGGAGTGCGAGACGGTCCAACAGTATCAGAAGGACCAGTGTCGAAATAACGAGGATCAATAAATGCTGCATCTGGGTCCAGATACCGTATGAACTAGGGGTCGTCGATATGGTAACCTTTACAAGAAGGGACCCGTCCTATAGGGAATGGAATAGATGGATGCCGAGTCATGCTGTACTGGATGTCGTGCAGCGAGTTGTTGATGGCACTGATCTGCAAAGTGGTACGATAATCTAGCTGGGTCCAGCGGACGTCTTCTAAACGGAAGCGATCACGCAACAACGGCTGAATAGAGTCAAAGGTAGCAGGCGGCTCAGGTTCAAGAGCTGTAGGAGCATCTGGGACATCTGAGTCGAAAGACTCAGCAGGAGAAGCGATAGCAGCAAGAGTTCTCCGTGCCTTGGTCAGAAAGGTAGGAGCAGGAAGAAATGGACACTCTTTAAGGGGAATATGAAAAGCACGACATATCATTGGTAGATACATAGCATAAATCAAGGATCGATGCTTTGGTCTTGCACGAATCATGCAGTCCATCATCGTACGAGGGAGGTTGAAAGGAATATGGAAGTGCATGTGATAAAGGGCCGAGATCTCAATATAGGTCAATTCATCGGTTGATCCCGCTTTGGGCAGAAAAGTGGAAAAGATGATACGATGAAGTTCGTAAAAATATGGGTTGAGATATTTGGCAAGGAGCTTGTGAGGATGTGTGTTGGGAGTGCACAAGTCATCCTTGAAGCTCTTAAGAGACGTGCCTTCCAGAAATTGAAACCGTCGGGCATCAATAAGTTTCTCCCAAGTGTTGGGTTCCGGTTTGTCGAGATATTCGACAAGTTCGAAATCATGAAAGAAATGTTTATGCCGACGACACGGGTGTAAATACGTGTGTCGTCAAAAGTCATGTTACAATAAAACATTTGTATGGCTGAGAGGTAAACTAGAGACAAGGTGGCCACAAGTTTGTCCATACAAAAATCGTGAAACAAAGAGTCATATATTGAAAAGACGGTAAAGTTGATTGGATAATCGGGGTACACACTACGAGAGCAAAAATCCGTATACCACTCATTGGAGGCTTCCAATGAGCAAAAAATGAGCTCATAGTAGGTGTTAGGGGAGGGTGGTGGAGGTGGATTAAATACGGGATGAATGTGAGGAGGAGGAGAAGGAGGAGGTTGAGGATTTGATGAAGATGCCCTATCACTCCTCATCCTTTTTTTCTCTATTTAACAATCTAGGATCCATTGCTAAGAGTAGATGAAAAAGAGTAGATATCCCTTAACTAATGGTGGAGGAAGAAGGAGAAGCACTTAAAACCTTTGCTCCTTGGAATTGGGGAGTAAAAGCTTGAAGATGAGGAAGTGCTAGGGTTAGGGTTTGAAGAGAGAGTGGTTTGAGAGGGTTTTAGAATGGTGGAGATGAAGAGGGAGAGGCAATTTTTGGGTTTAAGAAGGCTAGGGCCAGAAGGGTGCAACATATCGTAGCCGTTGGATCAACAAAAATGAAAGGCTGAGAGCTAATGGAGGTTCTGCAACAGGGACACAGAGTTCGGCCCGAACTCTGTCCGACATAGAGTTCGGCCCGAACTCTGTGTGGGGACAGAGTTTGGTCCGAACTCTGCCTCCCTGGGGCTAGAATTTAATTTGATTAAAAAGGAATTCAAATGAAGGAAAATAAAGGCTATAAATATAGTCTTAAATAAGGAATAAGTGGTGATCATAAACCTAATTAACAAAGCGGCAATAATTACGAGGCAGTAATCAGTGCAGGTTGTATTACCTCAGGATAGTTGTAGGGGCCGGATCACAGCTAACGGTAGTCCGAAGACTAGTGCACCGTGTCACTTAGGCTTTTACACCTTGTTGACAGAAGGACCCTTTCGGCTTGTACCCAAGGTAAGACATTAAGCACGATATGACTGACAGTTAATTTTGTAGAGATAATTTAGTGTATGATATGTTCATCCAAAATCCCTAATTCTCGACGAAGAAAATTGAATCGCTCTTCGACTAGTGGTTTGGTGAAAAAGTCTGCTAGCTGATGATCGGTGTCGATAAATTCTAAGTTAATGGTGCCGTGTTGTTGATGATCATACAGAAAGTGGTGACGAATCTCAATGTTTCATGCGTGAGTGGCATACATAATTCTTAGTCAAATTAATGGCACTAGTGTTAACACAGAAAATGAGAATATGCACAAATGATAAGTTATAGTCTTCAAGAGTTTGTTTCATCCATAGAATCTGAGTACAACAACGACCAGCTGTAATGTACTCAGCCTTTGTTGTGGATAGTGCTATAGAGTTCTTTTTTTTACTAAATCATGAGACTAAAGTTTTTTCTAACAAATGACACGTGCCGCTGGTACTCTTACGGTCGACTTTGCATCCTGCAAAATTAGCATCAAAATATTCGATCAGTTCAAAGGAAGTTGTTTTAGGATACTACAAGCCTACCGTAATTGTACCTTTAAGATATCGAAAGATACACTTAACAACGGTCATGTGTGATTCTTTAGGGTTAGCTTCGTATCTAGCACATAAGCACACGCTGAACATAATAACGGAACGAATGGCAGTTAAATACAATAAACTACCAATTATACCACGATACTTACGTTGATCAACTGGTTTGCCGCTTTTATCAGGTTCCAGCTTTATTGTAGTAACCATAGGAATGCTGATAGGTTTGATGTTGTCAAGCTCAAACTTCTTCAGCATGTCCTTTGTATACTTTGATTGACTGATGAAGATGCCCTGTGAGTATTGTTTGATTTATAGACCAAGGAAGTAGTTAAGCTCCCCCATCATGCTCATCTCAAACTCGTTCTGTATACACTTAGCAAAGTCTTTGCATAGACTTTCATTAGTAGAACCGAGTATAATATCATCAACATAGATTTGTACTAATAAAATGGTGTTATTAAGGGGTTTTATGAAAAGTGTAGCGTCAATTTTCCCTTTTGAGAAACCTTTATCAAGTAAGAAAGTACTAAGGCGTTCATACCATGCTCGAAGAGCTTGTTTGAGGCCATATAGGGATTTATTAAGTTTAAAAACATGGTTAACTTATGATTTTCAAAACCTGGTGGTTGTTTTACAAAAATTCCTCTTTGATAAAACCATTTAAGAAGGCACTTTTCACATCCATTTGAAATAACTTAAAATTTTGGAAATTTGCAAAGGCACAAAGCATCCGAATAGATTCAAGTCATGCAACAGGAGCATACATCTCATCGTAGTCAATACCTTCCCTTTGGTTATACCCTTGAGCTACGAGACGAGCCTTGTTACGTATGACTGAATCGTCCTCATTTACTTTGTTACGAAAAACCCATTTAGTGCCAATGATCGAATGGTTAGCAGGTTTAGGAACAAGTTCCCACGCCTGATTCCGTTCGAATTGGTTGAGTTCTTCTTGCATCGCAGATATCCAAAATTCATCATTAAATGCTTCTAAAATATTTTTCAGTTCAATTTGAGAAATAAAAGCTATGCTAGCAATAAAATCTCGTAAAAAGATTGAGTAGTTACCCCTTTCGATACCTCACCTATTACCAAATTTTTTAGATGCGAGGGTTTGAATTGGAAGTTCTTTGGTAAGCACTCCAGAGAATTATTTTCGGTTGGTACATCTACAGGGGTGAGTGTTGATGGATCATCATCGTCGGGAATTACAGCTGTACTATTGTTCTCATCAAAGGTTACGTTAGTAGACTCTTCATCAATCATGAAGCGTTTGTTGAAAACTTTATATCCCTTACTCTTGGCAGCATAACCAAGAAGAATACCGTCGTCAGCTTTCGCATCAAACTTGCCTAAGTTATCTTTCGTATTCAAGATAAAGCAGCGACGACCAAACACTCTAAAATAAGAAACATTGGGAGTTCTACCAAACCAAAGCTCAGAGGGTGTTTTCTTCAAAATAGGTCGAATCAAAACCCAATTCAAAATATGGCACGCTGTGTTGACAGCTTCTGCCCAAAAATATTTTTGTAGAAAAAATTGATTCAGCATGACTCTAGCCATATCGCCAAGAGTCATGTTCTTCCGCTCCACAACACCATTTTGTTGAGGAGTTCTAGGACATGAAAATTCATAACTAAAACCATTTGTTTCGCAAAACTTTTCGAAATCAGAATTTTCAAATTTGCCACCATGATAACTTTGAATTCGAGCAATCATGTAGCTTTTTTCGTTTTAAACCTTTTTGGAAAATATTTTGAAAACAGAAATAGTTTCACTTTTATTTGTAAGAAATAACACCCAAGTAAATCTTGAAAAATCATCAACAACGACAAAGGCATAGAGTTTACCGCCAAGATTGGCTACTCGGACCAAATAAGTTCATAAGAAGGAGTTGTAACGGTCTAGTAGTACTTACAGAGTTTATGTATTTAAATGAAGATTTTGTAGTCTTGTTCTTTTCACAATCAGCACATACCGTGTCTTTCTTGAATGTGATATTGGGTAGTCCTCTTACAAGCTTCTTGGTAGATATTCTTGATATGGTGTCCATGTTGGCATGACCAAGACGCTAATACTATAATAGTCTTTCATCCTTGTGAGCGTAGAGGCATCTTCCTGAATTGTTAGTATCCCTAAACAGGTAGAAAATATATATGTTATCTTCCCTTATTCCTTCAAAAGCGATGTATCTAGTTGATCTATCATAGATAAAGCATTTAGTTTTTCCAAAATTAATGTCATAACCGTGGTCAGCAAGATGACTGATGTTGAGTAAGTTATGCTTTAATTCAGTAACTAAACAAACATCATTTATGACAGGAGAAGAGGGATAACCAATTGAACCATTACCTATAATATAACCTTTCAAGTTATTTTTGAAGGATACATATCCTTCTCTTTTCATCAATAGTGTTGTGAATAGATTTGCATCTCCAGTCATATATCGCGAGCACCCACTATTGAGAATCTACTTGCTTTTAGTTTGAGCGGGAAGGTCCACCTACACCAAGAATAGATGTAACCTTTGGTACCCAAGTCTTTGAGGGTCCTGAAATGTTAGTCTTTGGTACCCATGCATACAGATTTATATCAACCAATTTCCTAAATTTGTACTGTGGTGAGATGTGACCATGTAAGACATAGTATGTGCATGTTGTAGAAGCATGGAAAATACTAAAAAAAATGACTCATGCGGCCAAAGAACCCCATACGGCTCAGAAAGTCCGTGCGGCTCAGAGAGTCATGCGACATAAGGGGCTATGCGATCCAAGACATCCCATACAGCTCAGAAAGACACGTGGCTGGACAGCCCTCTCCTTTGCCCTCTCGCATTAATTGCTTGACGGCTGACAACTCTGAAAAAGTGATAGCCCTGACACAGAAAGAAGTAATTATGACTCTGTCATAATGACGAATCTCTAGGGAAGAGAAAAGAGATCTCCGACACAAATCCCCCGAGAGCCATAAAAATGCCACGTGGCCTTACCACGTGGGCGTTCGTATGCGGCTCACTTCTCATGCAGTTCAGAGTGAATCTGTCCTATACGGCTCAGGCCGAGAAAGCCTCATGCGGCTCGAGCAAAGCACTTCTCATACGGTTCAGAGTGAATCCGTCCTATGCGGCTCAGGCCGAGAAAGCCTCATGCGGCTCGAGCAAAGAACTTCTCATGCGGTTCAGAGTGAATTCGTCCTATGCGGCTCAGGCCGAGAAAGCCTCATGCGGCTCGAGCAAAGACTTCTCATGCGGTTCAAAGTGAATCCGTCCTATGCGGCTCAGGCCGAGGAAGCCTCATGCGGCTCAAGTAAAAACTTCTCATGCGGTTCAAGAGGATCATCTCCATGCGGCTCAGGTGGATGTATCCCTATGCGGCTCACAATGATTACCTCCCTGTGGTTCAAAGGCTCAAGGGAGGGCCACTACCCAAACAGCCCTGACGCGTAGCCTTAACCCTATGCGGCCCAAAGTCATATGCGGCTCACTCGTCATATGGTTCAGATTCCCCAGTGGCTCCTAGGACACATGTCCTAAGCCGATTAATTTCTCAGATTTACTACCATTAAAGATTGAGTCAAATCCCAATAATCTGGGACACATGGCAGGAGAATAAATTTAATTTATTCGCAGACATCAGAAGATCATTATGAGGAAGATTTATTCCAATCAGCATTAACTGCTAATGGGATTTGGTGTAATCTACACTCGATGGCTCGGATTCGTCACAATAAAAACTGAACGGCCTGGATTGGCCAATCTACGGGCCGCTGCCATCTCCAAGAGCTAATCATTGGCAACCCTAATGATCACATCCTACTATTATAAATAGCAAGGTGCCATTCCCTTGTAAAAAGGAGAAGATCAGAGAAAAATACGTATATACAGAGAGACTCCCCAATAGTCAGAGAGAAAATACACAGAGAGAGAGAAGCCAGAAGCGCAACAGGAGGAGAGCAAGAAGAGCATTTCTTCATCAACGCCAACCATCTTTTCACAAGGAGCCAAGGCCGCATACCGATCGTCCAAGGAGTAAGGCAGGGCTGCCGTCGCCTTTCCGAGCCTCTATCGTCACCCTCCAGAATCTAAAATAAACAATTGTACTTAGATTGCTGTACCTTGGTTTTCGTCCCTAGGCTTTCTTTGTACAAACGAGTTTGTAACGTGAAGTAAAAGTCCGGTCCTCCGATAATTGTTCTGTTCTTTTATATTTCATGGCAAACACGATGGCGACTCTGCTGGGGACAAACTTCTCCACGGCTGAGGAGTTGGTGATGCAGCCGGATGCAGCCAAACTTGGTTCCACTCAACAGAAGATGGTCGCCCGGTTCGACCAACAGGCGTTTGAAGAGATGCTCTCCGACAAGAGCGCTGGCCCGGTCCAGAAGCGAGCCCGCACAAAGAAGGCCCGCAAGGAGTGGAGACCCCGATCCTTCGTTCCTACTGAAGCTCTTGCGGAGATACCCTCTGTTGTTTAAGACGGCGAGCAAGACTCCCCTGCGGCCCTACTCCAGACCGTAGATAACTCTGCTGTCCCCAAGTCCGACAGAAGAAAACACTATGATGCTGGACTTGCAGGGGCAAAGAGGAACTATATGCAATCAGAGCCGCATAAGGATATTAGTCGCAAGGAGAAAACTCATGTGGCTACATTAGCCAGCCGCATGAAGCAAACTCATGCGGCCACAACTGTCAGCCGCATAGCTTATACGGCTACAGCTGCCAATCACATGGATGAAACCCATACGGCCAAGAAAGTCAATCGCCTGCAGAAAACCCATGCGGCCACAATTATCAACCGCATGCGGCCAGCCTGCAAGGTCGTGGCTCCTAGTCGTACAAAAACAATTCATCCGACGGCAGAAGACAACCGCATGCAGACAGCCTGTACGGTACTCAACCCTAGCCGCATAGTATCCATTCCACGCTTCTCTCGATCAGCCTTCGACCGTCTCTCATGCGGTCCTGACCCTGATGGTCCTCTGGATGATAAGCCAGACTCTGTGCTATTCAACTTGGACTCCTCCTATTACGCACCCGCAAGTGCTAAAAGGAGGAAGTCTAGGGCAGGGCGGGCTCATCAGGCCCAATCAGCTGTCCCAACCTCTGACTATCAGGGCGTCCCGTTGATTATCACACGGGCCTCGGATGGGAAGTTGTATACAACCGCTCGAGTCCAGCCCCCGGCGGCAAACGGATAGAGTGGTTCCTCTGACCTGCGGAAGGCGATCCTCCACAAACGCAAGGAAAGAGGAGGAGTGTCGGCATGCAAAGAGTCCTCGCTTGGACATCGCTGCACCCAAATCATCGTCAACTACTATTGCAACAATACGGCAGTGACGGAAGATCGACCATCCGTCTTCCAAAGACTACAGCATTCGAGCTCAGAAGATGAGGCACCTCCTGTTGTCTCCTGCAATTCCGCTCAGAAGGTCCCCGTCGAAGGGAGAGGGAAAAAGATAAGCATCTCCAGTCCCAAGATATCAACCACTACAGCTAAGAAACTGTCGTCTAAACGGTTGTCCTCCACCGGAGTATTCCAACACACCCGTTCAAAGACAAAATCTACCGCGATGGGAAATTCATCATCCACATCGCTGGGGGTTGTGGGAACTGGGGGTAGCACTCCTCCGAACATCCACAACAATCCGATGTTTCAAGGATCCGAGCCCAGACAAATAACTCTCCCATCAGGTACAACAGACGCTGATGTCCCCGAGGACATCCGTGACTCTCAAGACGAACCAAGCTCTGAGGCTGGGGATACCGTTCCCTCCGAGTCCGAGCCAGAAGAGAACATTCCCACCTATCCCGATGACTTTTCGGTGCATGGGTATGACTCGGAGGGCACATCCTCTACCGTTCCTTCCATCACTCCTCATGTAAGGACGGTTTTCATGACGGACAGCAATCAAGGTGGTTCCAATGATCGCCAGTGCATCGACAATCTCGAAGCCATATTACTTGCTTTGGTCAAGTCTGTAGACGAGATTAAAGCAGCCCTTCCAACTATGTAAGGAGGAACGCCTGGCCAAACGAGCACGGGTCCCGCGGTCAATGCAGACTCGAATTCGGTGGCACCGAACCCGGGTAACAATCCTCCCGAAATAACAGCCCCTACTGCGACAGATGACGCCCGAGAAGTAAGAAGAGAGGTTCAGGAGCTCCGAGCCATGTTCCATGCCCGAGAAAATGCTCAAGACCTCAGAATGCGGCAACCATACCTAGCTGAATGGAGGGATGTTCTATTCCCACCAAGATATAAGCCGTTCAATATCAACCCGTATGATGGCAAGACCTCAGCAAGTCGGTACATCACGTACTTTGAGATCACCGCCGACCATCTGCCCCACGATGATGCTATCCTCACACGATTATTCATTGGGGCATTGGAAGGAGTCGCCTTCGACTGGTATCGTAATCTGCCGGACAACTGCATCCACTCCTTCGCCGGCTTCAAGCACATGTTCTTGGAGAGATTCTACGAGGTAGGGCAGGACGTCACCATGTCCATCCTCATGGACGTCATCCAAGGGGAGAAGGAGCTGACAAGGAACTACATTGAGCGGTTCCGCCAGACCGCCATGAAGATGCCCTCCGAAAATCCAGATTCCTCTTTGATTGAAATTTGCCAAAAGAGGCTGCTTCCAACGATCAGTCTCTAGATGGGCGAAAGTCAATTCAAAGATTGGAAGGCGTTCATCATCAGCGCCACAAGCGTCGAAGAACGACTGAAGAAGGCTCGCCAACTGGGATTGCACATCTCGGAAGGAGAAAACAAGGGCAAGCGTCCCAACAACGATAATGGGGGTAGCCCCTCCAGCAATCGGGACAGCAAGGAAAAGCAGGTTATGGTGGCCGATACAACACAAAAACCTGAGCCAAAGCCCGTAGACAAACTATGGCCGCAAATCACTTACTCCTTCGAAGACAGTCACGTCAAGCCCACCTTGGACATGCTCATACAAGGGGAGAGAATTCAGCTTCCTCCACCAAGACGGGAACCGCGACCGGCAGAGATGGAGAATCCAAAGTACTGCCATTATCATCGCTATGTTCATCATGCTACACACGATTGCTACCAGCTGAAACGGTACATCCAGAACCTTATCGATTCGAACGCTCTGGCCATCGATTTCGAAGAGGTAACCGTGGCGGCCAATATGGTATCCGTATAATTCGGCAGCTTCCCTCCGACGGAGACTCAAGACGGGGTGGTCCCCGTCCCTCTAGCAACAATGGAGATTACCAATCTTCTGCCTTCCCGAGATCAGGCTACCAATCTAGTTCCCCTCACCACATCACGAGGGGCGGTTATGTGGATCCATCCAGACTTAGTGTCAGAAGTGACTCAGCCTACACCATCTTCCACTAACAAAAAGAAGGGTGGAAAAGTCAGGGCCTGCCACACAATCTCGACAGATAACGAGGAAGCTACAGCCATCGTCATGCGGTCCGGAGCACAATCCCAACCTGTGGTTGATAATCCAGCCGAAAATCATCAACCCACTACAGCTGACGCTCCGGGACCGGCTCAGCCTTCGACGACCGATAAGCCTAGGCCGAGGGAGACTCGCTTCGACAAAGCCCTCCGAAAAGAGGCAGCCCAAGGACTAGAGAGGCCCTACAACTTTGACATCTTAGCATAATTGGCTAACACACCAGCCAAGTTGTCACTGTACGAACTCCTAAGGCTCTCCAAGGACGTTCGTATTGCATTAAACGAAGCACTCCAAAATGCCGATGTCTATCTGGCTCAATCCAACCTCACTGGGGAGGACTCACCCATGGATCTCCAAGACAGTGCCTGCACGGGAGCAATGCCCAACATCGTCTTCACTCTGCAGGACATGCTCATCAAAACCAACCTACATGATCGCCCGCTATACTACACAGAATACATCGGCGACGTAAAGGTGGATCGGATGCACATTGATCCTGGCTCTTCCATAAGCATTATTCTGAAAGGTCTGCTACATCATCTCCACATCCCAATGCATCGCCTGACACCAACAAACACCGCCATCAGCGGTTTCAATTCGGGCAGGAGCTACCCTATTGGGAAGATTCGTCTGAAGTGTCAGATTGGCGATCTCCTATCCGAAGTCACCTGCTACGTCATAGATGCGGACACTTCTTACAACATCCTCTTGGGGCGCCCATGGATACACGATTATATGATCGTACCTTCCATGCTACACCAGTACTTCAAATATGTCGACAAACACGGCTTCGTGAAGACAGAATTTGCTGATATCGATCCCTTCAAAGGGGTCGAATCTTACTACTCAGACTCCTGCATATACGAAAAGTCGAAGAGACACCTTGATGAAGGAAATAAACAAGCTGGTATCGAAACGGCCACGAGATCAGAAGGACCCCTGACGATCCACCTCCAGGCTCGTAAACCGGGCAAGTCCGCACCCCTTACCGCTACTCTGCGGAAGGACGCGATCAGCCTCTCAGCGCAGGAGGAGCAGATGATAATTCGGCTGCCAAGGTCCGGTCAAGTGCTGAGACCCACAATAAGGCCACTGACAATCAGACTGCCGAGAGTCAGTCAACCCCAAACAAGGAAGCTCAATCCCTCCGACAAGCTACTGACGATACGCCTTTCCAAGAAGGATCGTCACCCCGATGCAAGGTCTGACACTTCTAGCGAACCTGCCACTCCTCGCTCCACCTCAAGTGCCAAACTGGGGGTCGCTAGTCTGCCAACAACTCCACGCTCTGCTCCCTCAGCTGAACCTCTGACAATCAAGCTGCCAGGGCATCCTCTCAGTCTTCATTTACACAGGGGGTAGCCGAAGAGGAACCGGAGCTAGCCAAGTATGTGGCTGCCCACACTGATGTTCCCTCCGCTGATGATGTAATCCCCCTAGAAAAGATACCTTACTTCATCAATAAAGGGTTATCTTTGAACTACACCGAGCTCAATAAGCTATGTACAACGTATGCTATGGAACACGGTATAGGCACTCACCTACACACACAAGTTACGAATGTGTACACCGCGATCCAGCTTACTCCAGTAGAAGACGCTTACCAAATAATCGAGGGAGGAGATCATCAGATCATCTTCGTCCGGACGAACAACCCGCATCCCTTCACCATAGAGGAAGCCGACCTTGGGACAGATGCTGGGAGACTGCCTCTGTATCTGTATAGCCCGCAATCCAAATATCTCATACAGAAACAGGGGTATGATCTGGAGACGATGCCAGGTTTGAACTACGGCACTGGGCGACGATTACCTTTGAAGCCGCCAGTCTCGGCGGGCAAACCACGGAACTACTATAGCAAAACTCGATGCAGGTTAGGATATGTAACGCCTACTGTGACCCCTGAGAGTTCAGATGAAGAATGCGACTGACAGTCACATTCAACCGGGTCGCCAACTTCTGACTCGGATACTAGCATCGGAGACGTGTTCAGACGAGTCTTGTCAGTCAACATGGCATTCGTCGACGCTTACGAAGAAGATGAAGACATCCCCGAAATCCTCGAGCTAGAGCCGTGGGCCCAGCAATTAGATGCACAATGGGAAAAGCGGTTTGAACTGAGAGAACCTCCTACTGAAGATGAGGTTATACAAGTTGACCTCGGCAGCGAATCTTCTCCAAAACCGATTTTCGTCAGTAAAAGCCTAACAGACGAAGAACGGGAGTTGCTTCTAGAACTCGTCAGAGAGTATATTAATGTGTTCGCCTGGAGCTATGAAGATATGCCAGGGTTAAATCCCGACATTGCTCTTCACAAACTCAACATTCGACCAGATGCGAAGCCAGTCAAGCAACAACAGCGACGCTTTCGCCCAGGTATCATGGACGCGATCGAAGCCGAAGTCAACAAACTGATAGCCAGCAGCTTCATTCGTGAGGAGCAACATCCCGATTGGGTCGCCAATATAGTACCTGTCCTCAAGAAGAATGGGAAGATTCGAATCTGTATCGACTTCCACAACCTGAACGAGGCGTGCCCCAAAGATGAATTCTCCCTTCCTATCACAGATATCATGATCGATAATACCTGCGGCTTCGAACGTATGCCATTCATGGATGGCTTCTCGGGGTACAACTAAATCAAAATGTCTCCTGATGACGAAAATCATACATCATTTCGAACGCCAATTGGCACGTACTGCTACACAGTCATGCCTTTCGGTTTGAAGAATGCCGGCGCCACCTATCAAAGATCCATGAGCATCATCTTCAGAGACTACTTACGTAAAATAGTGGAGTGCTGCGTTGACGATATAGCTGTTAAGAGCCGCTGCAAGGGAGACCATCGGCAGGATCTAAAGACGGTATTCGACCTAATACGAGCTCACAATTTGAAAATGAACCCTACGAAGTCCTTTCTGGGCGTATCCAACAGGAAATTCTTGGGCTTCATCATCACTGCACAGGGTATCCATGTAGACCCTGAGAAGACGAAAGCAATCATGGAGATGGGTCCCCCGAGAAATCTCTGCGAACTCAGAGGCCTTCAAGGGAGGCTAGCTTACATTAGAAGGTTCATTTCCAACCTCTCCGAGCGATGCCGACCATTCACGCACCTCATGAAGAAAGGAGTCTCATTCGTATGGGACGAGGAATGCCAGCGTGCTTTCGACAGCATCAAAGAATATTTGTCAAATCCTCCAGTTTTGGTGGCCCCGGTTCCTGGAAAACCATTCCTGCTCTATGTACGAGCAATGGAACACTCCCTCGGGGCTCTGCTGGCACAAAACAACGACGCAGGCCATGAACAGGCCATATATTACCTCAGCCGAATGATGATCGAGCCAGAGCACCGATACACCGCTGTGGAGAAGGAATGCCTCGCCCTGGTGTTCGTCATTCAGAAAATGCGACACTATGTTACCGGACAAACGATACATGTGATTTCACGAGTCAACCCTCTCAGGGTCCTCATGACTAAACCAGGGGCACTCAGCTCTCGCCTCGCTACATGGGCAATACTGCTGTCCCCTTATCATATGATCTTCGTCCCCCAAAAGGCAGTCAAAGGTCAAGCCCTGGAAGACTTCTTAGCCGCCCACCCAGGCTCGGAGTCCTCCAGGATATATGAAGAGATCCCAGATGAAGTCGCCGACTCGCATGCAACCTCTCACGATGATATATGGCGAATGTTCTTTGACGGTGCTTCGAGGACCAGACCTAAAGGCAATATAGTCGTCGGAGTCGGGGTAGTGCTGATCTCCCCTTCCGGATTGGTGATTAACCGCATTTATTCCCTCACCGAGCTCTTCTCTAACAATGTAGCCAAGTACAACGCTCTGGTCATTGGCCTCTAACTTACAAGAGAGCTGGGGGTAGAATACCTTGAAGCATACGGCGATTCCTAACTAATCGTCAATCAGATCCGGGGCTCATACGAAGTCCGCCACGAAGACATGATCCCTTATCACCAAATAGCGATTGACATCATCTCGTCATTCGAAGGGTTCTTCATCGAACATGTGCCTATACTCAGAAATATCGAAGCTGATAACTTAGCTGGTCTTGCCGCTTCCCTAGCAGTTCCAAATTATGATCGCCAATCGATGGATGTGATAGGCTACGAACTGGTCTGTCCCAAGAACAATGTGCAATTCGTGGCGATTTATTCCGCACAGATGATCGATGATGCCCCAGATTGGAGACAACCATTCATCGACTTCGTCGTCTACGATATCCTGCCTGAAAACCCAAAGGAAGCCACCTCCATTAGACGGCGTTCTCTCAGATTCTTCTACGATACAGAGACGAAAATGCTGTATCGCCGCTCCTACGACAGATTACTGCTTCGGTGCTTGTGGAACGCAGAAGCCAAAGAAGCCGTACGAGAAGCTCATGACGGTGTCTGCGGGGCCCACCAGCCCGGCCCAAAACTGCAAGACCGCCTTCGCCGAATGGGCTACTATTGGCCCACAATGGTGGCAGATGCGATAGATTATGCTAGAAAATACAAAGCCTGCCAAGTCCACGCGGACTTCATTCACCAACCATCCGAGTTTCTACATCCGACAGTAGCGTCCTGGCCATTCGAAACATGGGGAATGGATATCATTGGTCCAATCACCCCACCTTCCTCCCGAGGACATCGCTTCATACTTGCGATCACTGATTACTTCTCCAAATAGACGGAAGCTGTCCCACTCGCAGAAGTTAAGACTTCAAACGTGATCAGCTTCCTTAAGCATCACGTCATCTACCGCTTTGGACTGCCCCAAAGGATCATCCATGATAATGGTTCGCAGTTTGCAAGCCATGTATTCTATCGGTTTTGCGATAAGCACCGTATTCAGAATGTCACTTCGACACCATACAACCCGGCAGCAAACGGGTTGGCAGAGGCATTCAATAAAACAATCATCAAACTCCTTAAGAAGTTTGTCTCCTCCAACAAACGCGACTGGAACGAGAAGCTCGGCGAATGCTTATGGGCTTATCGCACCACAGTTCGAACAACCACTGGGAATATGCCATTCTCCCTAGTATACGGGAGTGAGGCAGTTCTCCTATTAGAGACTCAAATACCCTCACTCCGTGTCGTCCTCACTTATCAATTGACAACGGACGACAACTACCGACGTCGACTACAAGAGTTGGAGGCCTTAGATGAAAAGCGCCTCCTTGCTTAGCAACGAATTGAGCTATACCAAGCACGCATCTCTGGAGCCTTCAACAAGAAGGTCAAAATCAGAATGTTCCAGGTGGGCGATCTCATCCTGGCAGTCCGGAGGCCGATGGTCATGACTCACAAGACCGCCGACAAATTCCAGCCAAAGTAGGAAGGCCCATTTATCATTGAGACAGTATTCTCCAATGGTGCTTACCGCCTCGCAAAACAAAACGGAGACTTGCTCATGTTGCCCGTCAACGGCAAGTTCCTGAAGAAATATTATGTCTAAACGATATTGTCTCCAGATTATCGAGTCATGTACCCGCTGGTACCGCTGAACTCACATCTACAACATCTCCAGCTCATCGAGTCATGTACCCGCTGGTACCGCTGAACTCACATCTACAACATCTCCAGCTTATCGAGTCATGTACCTGCTGGTACCGCTGAACTCACTATCGAGTCACGTACCAGCTGGTACCACTGAACTCACCCTCATAGTTATCCATATTTTCGAGTCATGTACCCGCTGGTACCGCTGAATTCACGCTCACCATTCTCCAGATTCTCGAGTCATGTACCCGCTGGTACCTCTGAACTCACATCTCGGTCACTCTTTCAGGTAGCAAGTCATGTATGATCATACCTCTGAACTTTCTTCTTGAAGGAGATCCTCCCTCATGATCTAATACCCGCACTCCCAGTGCACAAAAAGGGTAATTGATCCACAAATTTCCAAAACAGCCATGTCCTCATTACCTCTGAGTCGTTCCACTTCCGCCAAAAACAAATCACCCCTTACATAGAACTTCCATGTCCTCATTACCTCTGAGTCGTTCTATGTGCCCTCCTTCATTGAGCCCACTCCTGTCATGTCCTTATTACCTCTGAATGGGAAGGCTCCGTCGAAGAAACCTTCATACTTGCCATGTCCTCATTACCTCTGAGTAAGTATGATGATCCCCTTTCGACCTACTATCTGTACCCACAACCGGAGTACGCCAAGGGTAATAGGTCCACAAATGTCCTTTGTTGACCACAAATGTCCTCTGTTGACCACAAATATCCTCTGTTGACCACAAATGTCCTCAGTTGACCACCAATATCCTCTGTCGAGTTCGCTCCTGCCATGTCCTCATTACCTCTGAGTAGGAAGACTCTACGTTTAAAAAACTTTCCTACTTGCCATGTCCTCATTACCTCTGAGCAAGTATGTCGGTTCCCCTTCATCCTATTATTCGTATCCTAAACCAGGGTACGCCAAGGATAATAGGCCCACAAATATCCTCAGCTAAGTTTCTTAGCACAAACTTACTATCTCATCATGCCCCAGGAGCCCAGCTGTTCTACGACATTCTTTTTTCCAATACCAAGAGCACCAAAGACTACTTTGCCATGGCTGCTTCAGGTATCCTGACCAAAACTTGTTATCTGTACCTAAAACCAAGGTATGCCAGGGGTAACAGGTCCACAAATATATCCCCTATGCGAAGGAGAACATCACCGCAATATCGCAGGTACAACAAACAAACGCAAATAAAGGGTAGAAGGGAAAGTACTCTTTATTTGAAGGAAGAAAAAAGTATTACATATTTCGGGATCACGTCCCTTTCAGAAAGAAAGAAAACAGAAACAAAACAAGAAGAAATGGCCGACTACAGCTCAGCATTACACAATTCCAGGAGCCGGTCGCTCACCAAGACAGTCCCCCGCTCAAGCCTCTGTTTAGCTCGGCCCTCGGCCTCTTGGATAGTTGCTCCGCATCATTCAGATACATATATGCCTGCCAGTTGGTCTCTATCTTCTTCAGGGCAAGTTCTAGATTGGCAGAGGGCTCGTAAAGGCTCGTGCATAAAGTATGCGACGTAGCTATAGCGGTTAGGGTTCTTTAACTCATACATTGTCCTTACCAGTAATGGGGGGGCGAACGTCAAGATGAACATCAGGTACGACGACCGGCGGAGTAGCAGCCGTAGCCGAGGCGGAAGTGGAGGCCGCCTTCCTGTCCTTTGTCGCCACGGTCTTCTTGAAAGCCATTAATTATCGAAGAGAGGAAGGGCAATCGAGATAGGGAAGGTCTGAGGAAGAAGAAAAAAAATAAAGAAGCCTTCTCTCTCTTCAAAACGCCTCCTATTTATAGGAAGATGGGAGAAGGAGGACGCGTGGGCCAATGACCGACTCATGAAGAACGAAACCGACTCCTTGGGTTTCATCTCCAAGATTCACCCAAGGCGTCAAATTCGAAAGATTTAACGAGCTGACCCTTGGGATTCCCCCCTACAAAGACGGCGTTGAAACAAATTTAAGGCAATTAAAGCCCCGCACACGTGGCGAGAAGCTATACGGCTGAACAGTCCCCTGCGGCTGAACCACCTACGCAGCTGAATAACCTATGCGGCCAAGATCTCTATGCGGTCAGGGTTTCATATGCGGCTAGAAGAACACAGCCATGCTTCTTATTCAAAGTATTTCAATTTTGCAAATTAAAAACTTTGAAGGGGGTCTTGTAGAAGCATGGAAAATACTAAAGAAAATGACTCATGCGGCCAAAGAACCCCATGCGGCTCAGAAAGTCCATGCGGCTCGGAGAGTCATGCGGCATAAGGGGCTATGTGATCCAAGACATCCCATACAGCTCAGAAAGACACGTGGCAGGACAGCCCTCTCCTTTGCCCTATCGCATTAATTGTTTGACGGCTGACAACTCTGAAAAAGTGACAGCCCTGACACAGAAAGAAGTAATTATGACTCTGTCATAATGACGAATCTCTAGGGAAGAGAAAAGAGATCTCTGACACAAATCCCCTGAGAGCCATAAAAATGCCACGTGGCCATGCCACGTAGGCGTTCGTATACGGCTCACTTCTCATGCGGTTCAGAGTGAATCCGTCCTTTGCGGCTCAGGCCAAGAAAGCCTCATGCGGCTCGAGCAAAGCACTTCTCATACGTTCAGAGTGAATCCGTCCTATACGGCTCGGGCCGAGAAAGCCTCATGCGGCTCGAGCGAAGAACTTTTCATGCGGTTCAGAGTGAATCCGTCATATGCGGCTCAGGCCGAGAAAGCCTCATGCGGCTCGAGCAAAGACTTCTCATGCGGTTCAAAGTGAATCCGTCCTATGCGGCTCAGGCCGAGGAAGCCTCATGCGGCTCAAGTAAAAACTTCTCATGCGGTTCAAGAGGATCATCTCCATGCGGCTCAGGTGGATGTATCCCTATACGGCTCACAATGATTACCTCCCTGTGGTTCAAAGGCTCAAGGGAGGGCCACTACCCAGACAGCCATGATGCGTAGCCTTAATCCTATACGGCCCAAAGTCATATGTGGCTCACTCGTCATGTGGTTCAGATTCCCCAGTGGCTCCTAGGACACGTGTCCTAAGCCGATTAATTTCTCAGATTTACTACCATTAAAGATTGAGTCATATCCCAATAATCTGGGACACGTGGCAGGAGAATAAATTTAATTTATTTGCAGACATCAGAAGATCATTATGAGGAAGATTTATTCCAATCAGCATTAACTGCTAATGGAATTTGGTGTAATCTACACTCGATGGCTCGGATTCATCACAATAAAAACTGAACGGCCTGGATTGGCCAATCTACGGGCCGCCGCCATCTCCAAGAGCTAATCATTGGCAACCCTAATGATCACATCCCACTATTATAAATAGCAAGGTGCCATTCCCTTGTAAAAAGGAGAAGATCAGAGAAAAATACGCATATACAGAGAGACTCCCCAATAGTCAGAGAGAAAATATACAGAGAGAGAGAGAGAAGCCAGAAGAGCAACAGGAGGAGAGCAAGAAGAGCATTTCTTCATCGACGCCAACCATCTTTTCACAAGGAGCCAAGGCCGTATACCGATCGTCCAAGGAGTAAGGCAGGGCTGCCGTCACCTTCCCGAGCCTCTATCGTCACCCTCCAGAATCTAAAATAAATAATTGTACTTAGATTGCTGTACCTAGGTTTTCGTCCCTAGGCTTTCTTTGTACAAGCGAGTTTGTAACATGAAGTAAAAGTCCGGTCCTCCGATAATTGTTCTGTTCTTTTATATTTCATGGCAAACACATGTAGCCTATTTATTTGTGTTCAGAGCAGGGTGATAGTAATGTCTATGAGTAGGATATGCATGATACTGATTGTGTGTAGTAGCAGGATAATAGTTATGTATAGTAGCATAATATCTAAGAGTAGGTATTTTACGTGCTGTATGGGAATAGGTGTACATAAAAGTATGGTTACGTGTTGCATGTAGATGACGTGTTGTATTTTGATGAGTGGTCTTATGTGTTGTGTGTGTTGTGACTGTGAGACTGAGTTTGGGGTTGAGCAACCTGTTTACCCAGTCTGATCTCTAATTTCTTAGAGGCAACACTTAGTTTATTATACTTGGCATTTAGACCATCAATTCTAGCAATAGCAATCTTGTGTTTGTTCTTTTCTTCAGCAAGCTCTTTGTTGAGTGCTGAGAAATCACGTGTTTGTTTTTCAATGATCGATTCGGCATCGTGTAAGCTTAATTTAAGCTTGGATACTTCATCGTTGACTTCGGTGGGTGAAGTGTCTCTAACATTATCAAGTAAGCAAGAAAGTTTATGAATCTCTATTTCATAAGCTTTGATCTTCTCCTTAGCATGCTTATACTTACTAAGAACTTTTTTGTGTTCATTTAGTAGTTCGTTAAAAGCATCACCCAGTTCATCAAAAGTAAAGTCATTGAGAGGTTCGTTTGTTACCTTATCAGATGTTGCCATTAGGCAGACGTTAGTCGTGTCTAGAGAAGATTCATTTTCTTTTTCAGACGTACAGGCTTCGCTTTTGTGCTAAATACTAGTGTTGGCGTACTTTCTTGAAGATGGCTTCTTGTAGGGCTTCTCGTATCTGCTTTCTTTCTTTGCAACTGGGCAATCTTTTCGAACATGACCAGTCTTTTTGCAGCCGTAGCAAGTCGATTCTTTCTCGGCATCTTTTTGTTGTTCCTACTTCCTTCGAGTGAAGCGAAGGAACTTCTTGAAGTTACGAACCATAAGAGCTTGATCATCACCATCGGAATCATCGTCATCAGTTTTTTCAGGACCAGTTCTTCGATGATGACCTCTTAGGGCAATTTTTTTGTCTTTGGAGCTATTTTTTCAAAATCTTTGAGATCGAGCTCATGCGTCATCAACTTGCCCATGAGAGTTTCCAGTGTCATGATGGTGAAATTATTTTCTTCTACTATTGTCGTGACTTTGGGATTCCAGACCTTCGGTAGTCCACTGAGCACCTTACATATCTTTTCGTGGTTGGAGTAATCCTTACCAAGGGATGATAGTGGGTTAACGACATCGAGGAACCTTGTGAACATTTGAGTAATAGTCTCGTTTAGCTTTATTTTGAAAGCTTCATATTCTTGTGTTAGCCGACTGATCTTTGATTCTTTAACTTGTGCGGTTCCTTCATGAGTCACCTCCAGAAGTTTCCATACTTCATTTGAGGTGGAGCATGTTGAGACCTTATTGAATTCAGTCCTGTCTATGACACAGAAAAGAGCATTAACAGCCCTAGCATCTAGACTTGCCTGTTTCTTTTCTAGGTCAGTATACTTGTCATGGGGTTTCTCGATGAGATTTCCCTCGTCAACTATTCTGGCCGGTTTCTTATAACCATCAGTTACTATGGTCCACAGGTCAAAGTCTAGAAACTTAAGGTAGAAGCTCATTCTAGTTTTCCAATAGGTGTAGTTGGTTCCATCAAATACGGGTGGCCTATTTGTGGACTGTTGTCACGACCCGCACCCATTTTTCGGATACGAGACGTGTCCAAGCCAGCCTACGCCGTAGAGTCGGCGGTAGAACACTGTCACGGCCAAGATGCTCAAAATCACAAAATATACATTTATTGCTCATTCACATTACTAAATCAAATTTATAAATTTACAAAGTTTTACCACTTCATATTTGCTAAAAAATACAATGTCTCACAAAATAGAAAAATCTGCTAATTCAACTATCTAGGTTGACCTCAGCATACCCATGCCTTCCCAATGCTAAGAGTGATCGCGGCTAAACCTAAAAAATATTGGTTTTCAGTCATGAATGGAACGAGTACATTCTCACAACAGATTCAATAAATGACAAAATCCATAAATCCGTAAATAGTAATGAAGTACACGACAAAAAGATAAACATAGAATCATGGCAAAAACTGAGCATGGTGAAAATGACGAGTGAGTACTAAAACAGAGAAGACCTGTAGCCAACAATGTATATTGTAGAACCAGACACTGTTTCTATCTAGTGAGTTGAAATACTACTTCGACATGTAAATGGCTAAGGGTAAATCCGGCACCCCGCACATGAAATGTGTGACTGCTATTAGGCAAGAATAAGATCTGGTACCCCGCACGTGAAGTGTGCAACTGCTATTAGGTAAGAATAATTTTGGGTTTGTTTACATGTCTAGAGTATTTCTTCGCCCGACCAGTACTCATGGATCCAAACAGGTCACGAACACGATAATAGATTGGTCACGAACAATATGTAAAGAATCCATGACTACTATCTCGTGTAACATCGTGTCATGAACCAATGGAATATCAATGTAAAACACTACTACGTACATGATTCATAGAGATAATAAAATATGAGAACTATCAGAGATGTACTCACCTGAGGTCCTGTGTTGGGGAAACCGATAATACTATACCAATCGGTGATCCACAACAATCGACACATGCAAAAGTCTTCGGATGCTGAAATAAACATTACCAATGTTTTCAGAATAATCAAATTAGCTAGAATTTCCTGTCCTTAAGTCCAATTCTGAACACAGGGGAAAAATGATAATTTTGGGTCAAAATGGTGTCCACCGTTGGACCCGTTTTGCACCGAAAAGTGTACCAAAGTCTATGGTCTCTAAAGTCATCAAACTATATGTCAATAGGTCCGATTTTACGATACGAACCCAACTGTATGTCCAGAGTTAGATTTCGGCGGGCCATGTACAAAATTGTCCGTTGAGTCGGATCGTGGGGCCCGCAAAATGGCGATCCGGTCAACTATCTCAGAATCAGACCAAACTTAGCATACAGGACCAGAAAAACAATACAATCATATTGGTGCAAGTTTCGTCTCGATCTGATGAAAGTGCACAAAGTAATTGGGAAATTTGCAAAGGTACCGATACGGTGAATTTCGACGGATACGCATCAAATTCGTTGCGCACACGCAACCAATTTGAATTCCGTCAAAGCCCACACGTCCATGAAGTCGATATGCACATTTACATGCTTTCGGTTTGCGACCACGTCATCCGGATTGGCGGGACGCACGTCGTATCGAAGAATTTTTTTATATTTTTAATACATTCGTGTACTATTTTTCATGATTTTCAATTCCTGTTTTCTTGGCATATAGTGGATGGAATACAGAGTTATGAAAGGGATTTCACTCTCGTATATGTTGTCTAATACACTGTTTAATAGATTCCTTAATCTCTATATGAACTGGCAGAAATCTGCCTTCCAATTTGGTTCCCTGGGATAAGAGATCTGTCCTGTTCGAGACAGATTTTCGACAACTTCGTCTCTAATTTTCGAGCGATATGCAACCCACAAACTCAACCCAATTGGAGTAGTCTATAGCCCTATAGGTTGTAAACGCACAAAAATAATCGGTTCGATAAAACTCAGCGAGACGAGGAAGAAACGATCTTGCAAAGTCGGAACTAAAAGCGACATTGCTGCTGCTCTCTGTTGACTGTCGCTCCTTCTTCGGCCTACGCGGCTGCGCATGGCAGTCCCGGCCGACTCCGGCGACTCGTATGGCGGCGCACGGCAGCGGGTGGTGCGCCTGAGGTCGTGGGCGATCCTGGGGGCGTGGGTTCGAGTTAGGGTTAGAGTTTTCTAAACCTCTCTCGATCTCTATATACTGTTGAAGTCCGGTTTAGGGGTCGGGTGTGGGCATTGTGCTACAGTGCGGAGGGGGAAACTACTGTGTTGGGTCAGGCCGAGAGCTGGACTTTGGGTTTTATGTGTGGTTCTTTTTCTTTTATTTTTCTTTTCTTACTAATATATATATATATATATATAAAAATATAATATATATATATATATATATATATATATATATATATATATATATATATATATATATATATATACCTATACATATGTATAATGATGTACACCTGCACATTATAAATCATAAAATAAGCAATAAACTTATTTCAAGCATAATCTATAATTGCAATATTGGTGATTACTTAATTTATATACTAATTTATATATATAAAAATATAATTTGATCGTGATGCATATATGTATTTATATAAAGTCTAATTTTGTATATCATAAGTATACTTATACGTATGCACAAGTGTATATATGTGTGACCTAAAATCACCCAAAATTTAAGAAGAACATTTTAAGAAACTCTGTTCATAGTACTTCCAAAATAAATAACCATTTAAATAATAACATTTATATTTTAGATATAACAGTATATAGGAAACTTATTTATTAGCCATTAAAGTCAAATACAGAATTATATACACTTGTAACAAAATACACCTACATGCACGTCTCTGGACGCACTACATGTCTACTTGGGTTCATGTTTGGTTTGGGTCCCGTTCAAGCTTAATCGGTACAACCGGGTCTCCTACAAGTCAATAATATAATTAATAAATAATTAAATCATCTATGAGGTTCAAGTCACAACTTAGTCTGGTTTTCCTAGTTGGGGAACACTTAAGGTTCGACCATCCCTACTATGGTAATACACTAGTTAAGGCACTCCCACTGCACTATCCATGCCATGATTCCTAGTCGTCTGGTATTCAAAACTCAACCGTGGCTAAAGTCCTCTACCATAATAATTAACAAAATAATTACTTATAAAATTCTAAAAATCACTATTTAAATCAAATAAATAATATTTTAAAATATTTCAAAAAAATTTGGGAAGGGGAGCTATTAATCTATCCACCTTAAAAATAAGTTCGTCCTCGAATTTAAGGACTACTAGGATAAGCCGACTTGGTAGATTGGTAAAAGATAGTAGAAATTTATGATAAAAGAACATGATCGATTAAATTAAATAAAATAGGAGAAAATGTTTGAAACACTAAAAGCCCTAAAGTTCTCTCAACTTTAACTTTTGAAACACGTTTGATAAGGAAAATAATCACGAACAAAGTATTGACGAAATTTGCCTTCTGTCCCGAAAATAAAATATGTGAATAAGTAAAAAAATTTGAAATTCCGGAAAAGGGAATCTAGGGATTTGACCCAATTATACCCCAAATTATTCATAAAATATTGTCTAAAATAATACCTATTACTTTAAATAATCCTTGTAATAAAATCAATTATCAATATTTTGTTAAGAACAATTCAGATACTTATAGCTGTATATTTTCCACAAATACAATATCTTCTAAAATAATATAGTAGTAATTTGAATTTAATATAACTCTTTATAAAATAGTAATTCCAATAATCCTAGAATAAAATCTCTTCTAAAGTTTTGCAAACCTCACCTCACTCTTTTTTTTTCCAAAATATCTAAAATAGAAATATATTAAAATTATTTCCCGATTGAAAAAAAAACCTAAAGAAAACTAAATAAAGAGTGTAAGGAAACGGAAAGTGGGCTTACAACCTACCCACTTTAGAATAATTTGTCCTCGAATTTAAGGACTAGGATAATCAAATCTTTCTAATATTTAAATAAATATTGGATTTAACAAATCAAAATCAATCCATAATAATTTTAAAATTAATTCAAGATTTTATTAAAATATTAAAAAATGCATTTGGTCGAATCTAAATATAATACAATAATAATTTAAATGGATAATATGTTTATCAAATGACTTGGAAAATATTGTGTATATTATCTAAACAGTACATATCTTGGTTATTCCAAGATTGAATCAAACTAATTATAATATACCAAAATGAATTTAATTCATAATCAGTATTAGCAAATAATTTAAACGATATTTTATAAATTCTAAATCCAAAATAGTTTGAACAAAATTCTGTTGTCATCCAAATATATCCTATAGTAGTTACAAGTAAAATCTATTTTCTAATTAAAATTTACTAAAATAAAACAAAATAAAATTTTGAAATCAGGGATGTGGGTTTACAAATCTACCCACATTAAAATATTTTTTCTTCAAAATTTCAAAGAGCACGATTAGGCATGACTATGAAGAATAATCAAGAAACCAAATTTTTAATTGATAAGAATAAAACGACGAATGGTATAATCAAGGGAGTGATATGATTCAGTATCTAATTTGTCACGCGTAATCATGGATATGATCAAAATAATAAAGATAATAGACAAAAGGAGAGTGATTTGGCACGATCAATATTAGGTCAAATGGTCTAGTTGACAACCAAATATTTTTTTTGATCGGTCAAGATTGAAACGGTTGGGCACGACCAATCTATGGTTAGCATGGTTGAGTCATTACCAGCTTTTTAAGGAATGACCAAAGTTCTCGATGAAATCTAAAAAGCATTTTAGTCACATTTAAGATGCGGCCACGATTAAGGCTAATCGTGTAAGTCGTCCAAGCAGGGTAAAAATAGGAAGTCGACATGAGCATGATCATGATCAAAATAGTCATGACCGTAGTTGGAATGAAAGTATATTCTTAACTATGATTTAGTCGAACTTATAGACACGGTTGTGATTTAGTCTCGATAAAAATGGTGTAAGATCGATCAAAATTGAAATCATCTTGGTATGAAAAACTAGTTGAATAAAATTATTTAGGCACGATCATGGAATTGAATTCTATGATGACATGCGAATTGGCACGATCGAAATATAATCGAATTATTTGGTCCTGATCAAAAAAAAAATTTAAGGATGATCCAATCGAAATCGTTCTAACATGAACGATTGTGTAGGTATGATCATAGAATCAAACCTAGGAAAGGATATGAATTGACTCGATCGAAATATAATAAAAAGAGTCTGGTCAGGATCGAAATTGTTCAAGGATGATCAAATCCAAAAATGCTTAGAATATTTATCCCCAATTATTTAGGCACGAGTTTGGAATCAAAATCTAGATAAGTTTAGGAATCCAGTCGAAATTACATTTAAAAGATGACAATCTAAAAAATAGAAGGATAAGAAAGGAAAGGAGAATTACCGATTTATTGAGAAGATTGTGATTAGGAATAAACGCAAATCAATTTGAAAGCTTAATAGTTATATGCCAGTAAGACGTAGTCCCTATGGTATTCGAAACTCATAAACATAATCGAAGTTATTTTACCAAGAATTTATGCCTCGCTAGTGTACAGCTAGCTGCATTAAACCCTTGGTTCCACAACTCAAGATATGTTGTGGTAATGAATACCCTATCAACTCTATCTAATCTTGACATAACAACTCAAGGATGAAATAAGACGACCAAGACATAATTTTAATAATTTTCGATCACCCACGCTTACTTTAAATCATTTCATCTTAGGGGACATGCCATAGTAGTGCGCTGCTGGCTGCAGTGAACCCGCAGTCTCGATAATTCAAATAAGTGACGACAGTGCGCTGCTGTCTTGTCATCGCAAGTCATCAAAATTATTCCAACTATATCCCAAGAATATTAAAGGAGTTTAAAATATCATACCAGTTGATAAATATAGAAAAGTGTAAGTATCTGTTCTTCAAGTATAAGATCAGCTTCTTCAAAAGAAAAATAATTGATTAAGAAGGATAATGATCGAAGTCAAAATAAGTAAAAATATTATAATCCCTATTTCACGAATATTCAATATTCAACGGTTGGGAGGAAACTTTTGAATCCAAAAACTTACTCGAGATTAATAGACAATTGAGTGAGAAGTTATTTTTTTAAAAAATTTCTTAGGTCCAAGGAAAAGAATATAAGTGATATGAACCTTTAATATGGCGATGTTTAGAAAAGACATAAGATAAAGTTGTACAATTGATCATGATTAGGGAGAAAATGACCGAAGGCAAAAGAAATATAAACTTAAATTTATATTTCTCTAATATTCAAGATCGACAAAAAATATGTAAAAAACACTGTCTACCTTTTATGAATATATTTATACACAAGTATATATGTATAGCTTAAGTAAATCCCAAAAATCCCACAATATCATTCCAAGAGAAGGTTATCATATTTCCAAGTAAAATATAAATTTAAATAGCAATAATACATATATAATATTCAATATATAATTTATAGAAATTATTCCCAATACTAGAAATGGACTACCAAAATATATATACACATCTATATATCTACATGGACGACGTTGGTCGCCCTACATGACCACCAGGACTTGGGTTGAGTTCGGGCTAGTTTGGAGCAACCAGGTCTTCTAAAAGCCAATAATCTTAATAATAAGTAATTAAATTATTCCTAGGGTGATTTCACGATTTGGCCTGATTTTCTTAGTTAGTGCACACCTATGACGCAGCCTCCTCTACCTTGGCAAGAACACTAGTCAAAGCACTCGACCACACTCTCAGTGCCAAAATTCTTGGTCATCCTATACTCCAAAACTTACCCGTGACTAAGGCCGTCTATTCTAAACATTTATAAAATTCTAAAATAATATTTTAATTCAAACAAATAAATAAAAGGATATTTTTCAAACTTTTGGGAAGATGTTACGAATCTACCCTCTGAGAAATACCATCGAATCAAAATGCGACAGTGTATCCTTCTATAAAAATCAACTAGTGAGACATATGTAGCAACCTTAACTACTCAAATGTCAATTTAAATTAGGGACTCCTAGTCCTAACCATTCTTTAAAATTGATTTACTCCTAGATGTGAATGAGCATTTCCTAGTCGCAGGCTCGTAGTAGTACGACTAATATGGAACTACCACGAGTTCGCACAATTTGTGAAGACTGACCGGCATGGGCCACCACAAAAACTTGTCACGACCCGCACCCGTTTTTCAGATACGAGACGTGTCCAAGCCAACCTACGTCGCAGAGTCGACGGTAGAACGCTGTCACGGCCAAGATGCTCAAAATTACAAAATATACATTTATTGCTCATTCACATTACTAAATCAAATTTACAAATTTACAAAGTTTCACCACTTCACATTTGCTAGAAAATACAATGTCTCACAAAATAGAAAAATCTGCTAATTAAACTATCTAGGTTAACCTCAGCATACCCATGCCTTCCCAATGCTAAGAGTGATCGCGGCTAAACCTGAAAAATATTGGTTTCCAGTCAGGAATGGAACGAGTACATTCTCACAATAAATTCAATAAATGACAAAATCCATAAATCTGCAAATAGTAATGAAATACACGACGAAAAGATAAACATGGAATCATGGCAAAAACTGAGCATGGTAAAAATGATAAGTGAGTACAAAAACAGAGAAGACCTGTAGCCAATAATGTATACTGTAGAACCAGACACTGTTTCAATCTAGTGAGTTGAAATACTACTTCGACATGTAAACGACTAAGGGTAAATCCGGTACCCCGTACATAAAATGTGCGACTGCTATTAGACAAGAATAAGATCCGGCACCCTGCACGTGAAGTGTGCGACTGCTATTAGGCAAGAATAATTTTGGGTTTGTTTACATGTCTAGAGTATTTTCCCGCCCGACCAGTACTCATGGATTCAAACAAGTCACGAACACGATAATAGATTGGTCACGAGCAACATGTAAAGAATTCATAACTACTATCTCGTATAACATCGTGTCATGAACCATTAGAATATCAATGTAAAACACTACTACATATATGATTCATAGAGATAATCAAATATGAGAACTATCAGAGTTGTACTCGCCTGAGGTCCTGTGCTGGAGAAAACGATAATACTATACCACTCGGTGAGCCACAACTGTCAACACATACAAAAGTCTTCAGATGCTGAAATAAGCATTACCAACATTTTCAGAATAATTAAATTAGCTAGAATTGCCTGCCTTAAGTCCAATTCTGGACACAGGTGCAAAACGATAATTTTGGGTCAAAACGGTGTCCGCTGTTGGACCAGTTTTGTACCGAAAAGCGTACCAAAGTCTATGGTCTCTAAAGTCGTCAAACTATATGTCAACAGGTCTAATTTTCCTATACGAACCCAACCGTATATCCATAGTTGGATTCCGGCAGGCTGTAACACCCCAGAACCAGAATACTGGGGAGCGGGAGCGTACATAGCCAGCTACGTATATTGAAGTGCCACCCACCTCGCTATACGGTCAAGGCTGTCTAGATACATGAGGGTTTAACTACAAGCCAACAGTCTCCTATGGTCGTGAATAAGCCTATTGTCTCAATCTCAAGCAAGCAATACTAGCTACAAGATGTCAGAGCACCAAATATATAATAGCAAGGCGTCCCATACATTACATATTGGATGATCATGAAGCTAGTCATACAAAATATCAAGACTAGCAAGAGTTCAGTCATACATGATCAACCCTAGGATCTGTCAATCATGTTACAGCCCGTAGGCAGACAGTTAGTAAAGGTGCAATACGAGCTAACACGTGCTCGCTGGCTAAACGCCTCAAAAGAATAATTTTATAATAAAGTGGGAGGACGAAAAGAAACCCACTCGTTGCCAGGGTTACGCCTGGTGGTCACCATCTGGCTGGAAGACAGGTGGATCCTCTGGTGCTGCACCGATACCTGGCCACACAAAACCAGCTGGGTCAGACCCCAGAAAGAGCAAGTGCCACAAAGGAGGCTTCACTTGGGAACTAAAACCAGCATATCACAATAGAATATTAAAGATAAATAATAAATAAAGAACTGATAATAATAGAGATAACAACAGTAAACTGAGTACGAAGAAACCATTCAAGTAGCCAGGTCACAACCCTTAAACCAAACTAGGATCGGGGTTGCAGCCCTTCATCTGAATAGAAACCCGTCTCAAATACTATTGGTACAGTAAAGACAATAAACGAAGAGAGGACACATAACTGCTCCGGGAGCCAGGTTACAACCCTTAAACTAAACAAGGATCGGAGTTGTAACCCTTCGCCTGAACATAACTGGACTCCTGATCTTTTTTGCTAAGGCCAGTATAAATAATTATGGAATTAAAGTAAGGTAAAACATGACGAACATGGCATGTGTTGCAATAAGACAGTAAACGAAGAGAGGACACAGAATTGCTCCGAGAGCCAGGTAACGACCCTTAAACCAAACAAGGACCGGGGTTGTAACCCTTCGCCTGAACAGAACTGGACCCCTGATCGTTATTATTAAGGAAAGCATCAATAATCATGTCATGTCACAATTATGTGCAGGATCAGGATAAGACTAAGCTAAAATAAACTCCATCCATTCAGTCACGGCCAATCAAGAGTATGGCTTGATACTTTTAACTAACTAGGGTTATCACAGGCCTAGTTACTAGCAAGATGCAATGAGATTATCCCAACAGCCATAAGCCCTGCAGACCATCTAGGTTATCCGGGTCGAATGTCCGTTTATGAAGAATGAAACACGTAACTGTGTGCTAGAAATGTGCCCTACTCGTCGGTAGGCTACAAGTCCACTTAATGTGCCCAGATAATGGGATTACCTGTAGCTGGGAATCTCTTCATGTCTACTGAATTATTCTAGTTTATTAGCCATAGTCAATTACTGTAAGTATCCCTGACCGTAGTACTCAGGGATCCCCATCCTAAATATGATGCAAGACAGTACCAGTTTATTGTATAAACGCAATCGCCCACGGTGTCCAGGTCATTCATACTTGTCACGTCAGGCTAGCTGTCGTAACATCATGTTGAGATAAATCATGTCAGTTTACTTGTTAAGAGTGTGCCATGGCAGGCCACTATCGTGTTCAGGAATTATGCCAGAATTTATATGTTATAAGCATAAAGGTGATATTTCAATTTATTAATAATAATAATAAAAGGGACGACTATGGAAGGGGTTATACGGCTATTAGATTCATGCGACAGAAGACACGCACGCCTATGCGGCTGGGACTGCGCGCTCATGCGGCTGGAAGCGGGCGGCGTATGCGGCAGCGGAAACTCGAGCTTATACGGCTGCGGAAAGGAGGGGCTCATGCGGCAGCGGGATGGCAGGCCTTATGTGGCTGGAAGTTTAACAAGTATATGCGGCTGGAAGCGCAGGAGCCTCATGCGGCTGAGATCCAAGGCCATATGCGGCTGCGGGTATAATCAAGCTTATACGACAAATTTGCAAGAGCCCATGCGGCTGCGGACATACCAGTGCTCATGCGGCTAAGGGCCAAAGCCATCTCATGCGGCCGAATCAAGGTTCATGCGACTAGATTCAAGGGGAGTTATATGCGGTTGGATGCGCTTCATGCGGCTGGGGGCAGTAGTTCATGCGGCTGCATTATCAAGCAGCCAGAAAACTTGCCGCATGAAGGTCCATGCGGTCAAGTACTTCGTGCGGCTGAGAGACTGTGGTCCTTCTCTACTGATCCGAGAAGAATGGCCAAAAAGTCTATGGCTTCAAAACTTCTTAACTCCATCATCCAGAGTCCAAATCCGAACTTCCATGGATCAAAATGGGGCAGAACAAAATGCTCTACAAAATAGAACCATCAGAACTTGGAAATAACAATGTTAAAATAGGTCAAAACCCAAAAAGTCCGAAAATACTATAAACTTAGATCTATACGAAGTGAGCCATGGAAATAAGAAATGCCAAATCATAAAGTGCTAGAATCTCATGAGGAAGAGAATGGAACAATAAAAACAAAGTTCCTCCATGAAGCAAGCTGCACTTGCCTAAGCTTTCTCTCTCTCTCTCTCTCTCTCTCTCTCTCTCTCTCCTAGTGGTTGAAGAAGTAATAGTGGAGAAGAAGAAGTAAATAAAGAGAGAGAATAAGGGAATGGGTTAATAAAGGATAATGGTGGTGGTAGGTAGGGGTTCTCCCCCTTGGTTCATGATGAACCAAGGCAACCCAAGCCTAACCGAACCAACCCAAAATAGACTAAGTCATCTAATGCCAAGATAAGCCAAGCAATGAATCAGGCAATACAAGAAAATTATGTACACGTATTTCAAAATACGTAATACGAACTATAGGCATTATAACTCTACCCACCTTAAATGAATTTTGTCCTCGGAATTTAATCAAGAGGCTAGAGGGACAACAACAAGCTATACTATTCACAGGCAAGCTGCACTAATCAAGCAATCAAGTAATTATTTATGCAACCAAGGAATCGAAGGCATGATGCATAAGAAAGATATTATACCTTATGAGTCAAACAGGTCGGGATATCGCGATCGGATATCATCCTCACTCTTCCATGTTGACTCACCCAAAGAGTGATAACCCCAAGCAACTCGGACTAACTTAATAGTCTTGTTCTTGAGTGTCTTCTCTTTGGTACAATATAGACATGGGCCTCTCCTCATACGAAAGGTTGGTACCAACAACCAATTCTGAATAATCCAGGATGTGGCTCGGGTCTGGGATATATCGTCGCAATTGGGATACATGGAACACATTATGCACCTCACGTAGCGACGGTGGAAGAGCGAGACGACAGGATACATCTCTTACTGTACTCCAGAATATCGAACGGTCCTATATACCTAGGACTAAGCTTTTCCTGTACGCCGAAACGAATGACGCCATGGTTAGGCAAAATCCATAGGAATACATGGTCACCGACCGAGAATTCAAGGGGTCGCTGATGAGAATCGGCCCAATGACGCTGACGATCTTGGGCAACTTGAAGATGGTCTCTGATTCTCCTGACCACCTCAATGGTCTGAGCAATCATTTCTGGACCGAGCATCTGCCTCTCTCCGATATCGTCCCATGCTAGTAGGGATCGGCACTTCCTTCCATACAGTGCCTCGAACGGTGCCATCTGGATACTTGCTTAGAAACTGTTGTTGTACGAGAACTCTACCAGGTGCAGGTGATCTTCCTACGAACCACCGAAGTCGAGTATACATGACTGCAACATATCTTCAAGAGTCTAGATCGTGCGTTCTGACTGGCCATCTGTCTGTAGGTAATATGCTGAGTTAAACTGGAGGCTAGTCCCCAAACTCTCTTACAGGCTACGCCAAAAGTACGATATAAATCTGGAATCTCTGTCCGAGGTGATACTGACTGGTACTCCATGAAATCTGACTATCTGTATGAGGTACATCTCTGCTAGCTGAGCCGTCGACTGACCAACTCTGAATGGAATAAAGTGAGCCACCTTCGTGAGCCTGTCAACTATAACCCAAATAGCATCCCTAATGGTCGAGGATCGAGGTAATCCAGTCAAAAAATCCATGGTTATATGCTCCCACTTCTATTCTGGAATCAGCAAGGGCTGAAGAAGTCCAGCTGGCCTCTGATGTTCAGCTTTAACTTGTTGGCAAACCAAACATCGAGAGACAAACCGGGCTATCTTCCTCTTCATGCCATTCCACCAAAGGTGCTGACGAATATCACAGTACATCTTCGTACAGTCAGGATGAATGGAATACTGCGAACTGTAAGCCTCTTCCATGATCTCCTGTTTGATATCTCCACTGTGTACACAAAGACGCTTCCCATGTCGAAGTGTACCATCTTCATGGATACATAACTCTAGTCTTCGTCCTGCATCACACTCTGCTCTGAGTCACTGAAGCTTGGAATGTGCTGACTGCGCCATCCGGATCCTCTCGACTATAGTTGACTGAACTTGCATACTGGCCATCAATGCCACACTGAAATGGAGAACAACTTCTATAACCATCTTCTGAAGATCGGCTAACAGCTCTGGTTGCGCTGTTAGGAAATAAACTTCGGCTTTCCTGCTCGATGCATCTGCAACGACGTTGGCCTTTCCGGAATGATACTACAGGTTGACATCATAATCCACAGGTAGCTCTAGCCACCTCCTCTGACGCATGTTAAGATCCTTCTGGTTGAAAACATACTTCAGGCTCTTGTGGTCGGTGAAAATCTCTACCCTGTCTCCATACAAGTAGTGTCTCCATAGCTTAAGTGCAAACACTACTGCTACGAGCTCCAAGTCATGGGTTGGGTAACTTCTCTCATGATCATGAAGTTATCATGACGCATAAGCTATTACCTTTCCATGCTGCATCAAAACACATCCTAAACCTCTGCCCGAAGCATCATAATACACTGAGAATCCTTCGGTTCCATCTGGAAGCGTGAGAATAGGAGCCGTCATCAAGCCTCGCTTTAACCTCTCAAAAGAATTTTGGCACTCTGCTGTCCAAGCAAACTGCACATCCTTGCGGGTCAACTGGGTCAATGGCGGTGAAATCCGAGCAAAGTCCGAAACAAATCGCCGGTAGTAGCCGACCAAGCCAAGAAAACTGCAAATTTTTGCCACTGTGCTAGGTACCGACCACATTTCAATGGCGACGATCTTCTGGGGATCCACCTCCACTCCTCCTCTGGTGATGATATAACTCAAGTACGAAATACGATCGAGCCAGAACTCGTATTTACTGAACTTGGCATACAACTGGTGCTCCCTGAGAATCTGGAGGACGATTCTGAGATGTTGCTCATGCTCCGCCTCACTCTTGCTGTAGACCAGGATGTCGTCTAGGAACATAATCACGAACTGATCCAAGTAAGGCATGAAGATGCGATTCATGAGGTCCATGAATACGGCCAACGCATTGGTGGCTCCAAATGGCATCACAAGGAACTTCTAATGCCCATATCTCGATCTAAAAGCTGTATTCGAGATGTCCTGCTCTCTGACTCTGATCCGATGATATCCGAAGCGCAAGTCGATCTTTGAAAACACTGCTGCCCTTGGAGTTGATCAAACAAGTCATCTATCCTGGAAAGAGGGTATCTGTTCATGATTGACACTGAGTTCAAGGTACGATAATCTACACATAACCTGGATGTACCATCCTTCTTTTTCACAAGAAGCATCGGGGCTTCCCAAGGCGATCCACTAGTACGAATGAATCCCTTGGTTCTGAGTTCTTCAATCATCTTGTATAATATCTCCAATTCTGACGGCGCCATCCTGTAGACTCTCTCTGATACTGGGGCTGTCCCAGGGATCAAGTCGATGGTAAACTCGATCTCCCGCTCTGGCGGCATCCCTGGAATCTCTTCTGGGAAACATCTGGGAACTCCTCGACTATCCGAGGCAACTGCACTGCTGCTACTGCCATCCGCAATACTGGAGGAGAAGGTTCAACTTTGCCTCGGAAGAAGAAAAACTCTGGCTCTCCGGGAATGCTAAAAACAACCCTGCCAATGTGGCAGTCTATCCTAGCATACTGGTCCCTCAACCAATCCATCCCTAAGACCACATCATAATCGGCCATCGGGAATTCTATCAATCTAGCGGGGAACTCTCTAACGCTAACTACGTTCCGACACGAGGAAAATACGCTATCTACTCCCACAAGTCCATTACCAGTAAGTATATTGAGCCTCACTGATAATGACTCGGGCTCCAATCCTATCCGTATTGTAAATCGTGCATACATAAATGAATATAAGGCACCAGAATCAAATAATACTTAAGCTGGAAAGGTGTTGACGAGAATATTACCTGCCACTACCTCACCTGGTGCTATTCCTTCTTCTCATATGGTCAAAGCTAGCACTTGACCATGTCCTCTGGGTGCGGGTCCCCTCTGCTGAAAATTCCTCTGCCTGCTCTGGATCAGGGCTTGGGCTTGAGCATACTGCTACGGTCTCTGCTGTTGGAACGTCTGGGCCTGCATCGACAATGGCCCCGGGAACGGGTACTGCTGCTGCTGCTGGTCCTCTAACTGAAGGACTAGATAAGGCCGATGAACTCCTCCTGTTCGGGAAGTTCCCAATCCTGTGGTCTGGGGTACCACAAACCAAGCACAAACCCTGTGCTCTGCGACACTCTGATACCACATGCCCTGGCTTCCCGCAGTGTGAACATCCTACTGTGGAAGACTGCTTCTGCTTCTGCTGCTGAGGGTGCGTCGGGGTAGAATGCTGAACCGACGTCACTGAGGCCGCCCGCCTCGGAGCTCCAATGATCAAAGCCCTGGCTGCCGGGGCTGGTGCTGACGACTGATTCATCTGGCTATAGGATCGCTTCCGACCTCCGGTCCTATCCACGATCCTCTGGAAGGTATATTCATGCCTCCGGGCTGCCCTCAATACCGCATCAAAAGTCTGATGCTCAAACTGCTCAACTGTCTACAAAATTTCCAGTGAAGCCCCTGCTGGAATCGCTGGGCTCTATCGAACTCGGTTGCTACCAAGGTGAGAGCAAACCGACTAAGCCTGGAAAACTCGATCATATATCCGTCGGCCGTCCTGCTCATCTGCTTGAGATTGGTGAACCTCGTCTTTAGATCGTACCGAGCTACAACATCAAAATACTTGGTCTGGAATCTTTTTCAGAATACTGCCCATAAAATAGGGGCCACTAATCCATCGGCCTACGCTGTCCACCAGTTGCGGGCAAGATCTAGTAACTGCAGGCACACTACGGCCATCTTCTCATTCTCTGGAGTCCTGGCTGCTTCTAGAATCATCTCTGTGTCCTGAAGCCATGCATCTGCAGCAATCGCATCTTCACTGCCGTCGAAGAAGGGAGGGTTCAAGCGCTTGAAGTTGTTGGCCGTACTATTACCCTGATGACCTCCTCTGGTCAAAGCATCTGCCACCCGCCTGGTACAAGGCATCTGCACGACGATCCTGGAAGCCTAATAGTGACCTGATAAGACCCACCAAAGTGCCATCATCAGGATCTGCATGCTGGACGGGCTGAATTATTGGTTCTCCTCCGGTAGGTACGACTCTGGAGGCTACTCCTGAATGCTGGGATTGATCTCCAGGTTGCTGCTGGTCCGCGGGAGGTGCTCTACCTTGCTGATCGGCAGGTCCAGGAACAATATCGCTGAAGAAGACGACATAGGAAAGAATAAGGAAGGAACATGACAGATCAACGATACAAGCATGTGATCAGGTCAAGATTCTCAGGGATTTGAAGATACGAGCAAAGATCAAGGCAAATACTGATTGAGACATCTATTCGGTAAACCCTCACATATCTTGATTTACAAGACCTGTATGGGCCACTACTTAAACTATGTAATACCCCAGAACCAGAATACTAGAGAGCGGGGGCGTACATAGCCAGCTACGTATATTGAAGTGCAACCCACCTCGCTATACGGTCACGGCTGTCTAGATACATGAGGGTTTAACTACAAGCCAACAGTCTCATATGGTCGTGAACAAGCCTATTGTATCAATCTCAAGCAAGCAATACTAGCTACAAGATGTCAGAGCACTAAATATATAATAGCAAGGCATCTCATATATTACATATTGGATGATCATGAAGCTAGTCGTACAATATATCAAGACTAGCAAGAGTTCAGTCAAACATGATCAACCCTAGGATCTGTCAATCATGTTATAGCCCGTAGGCAGACAGTAAGTAAAGGTGCAATACGAGCTAACACGTGCTCGCCGGCTAAACGCCTCAAAAGAATAATTTTATAATAAAGTGGGAGGACGAAAAGAAACCCACTCGTTGCCAGGGTTACGTCTGGTGGTCACCATCTGGCTGGAAGACGGGTGGATCCTCTAGTGCTGCTCTTATATCTGGCCATACAAAACCAGCTGGGTCAAACCCCAGAAAGAGCAAGTGCCACAAAGGAGTCTTCACTTAAGAACTAAAACCAGCATATCATAATAGAATATTAAAGATAAATAATAAATAAAGAACTGATAATAATAGAGATAACAACAGTAAACTGAGTACGAAGAAACCATTCAAGTAGCCAGGTCACAACCCTTAAACCAAACAAGGACCGGAGTTGCAGCCCTTTACCTGAATAGAAATCTGTCTCAAATACTATTGGTACAGTGAAGACAATAAACGAAGAGAGGACACAGAACTGCTCCGGGAGCCAAGTTATAACCCTTAAACCAAACAAGGACCGAGGTTGTAACCCTTCGCCTGAACAGAACTGGACCCCTGATCTTTATTGCTAAGGCCATTATAAATAATTATGGAATTAAAGTAAGGTAAAACATGACGAACATGGCATGGGTTGCAATAAGACAATAAACAAAGAGAGGACACAGAACTGCTCTGGGAGCCAGGTTACAACCCTTAAACCAAACAAGGACCGGGGTTGTAACCCTTCGTCTGAACAGAACTTGACCCCTGATCGTTATTGTTAAGGCAAGCATCAATAATCATGTCATGTCACAATCATGCACAGGATCAGGATAAGACTAAGCTGAAATAAACTACATCCAATCAATCACGGCCAATCAAGAGTACTACTTGATACTTTTAACTAACTAGGGTTATCACAGGCCTAGTTACTAGCAAGATGCAATAAGATTATCCCAACAGCCATAAGCCCTGCAGACCATCCAGGTTATCCGGGTCGAATGTCCGTTTATGAAGAATGAAACACGTAACTGCGTGCTGAAAATGTGCCCTACTCGTCGGTAGGCTACAAGTCCACTTAATGCGCCCAGATAACGGAATTACCTGAAGCTGGGAATCTCTTCATGTCTACTAAATTATTCTAGTTTATTAGCCTTAGTCAATTACTGTAGGTATCCCTGACCGTGGTACTCAAGGATCCCCATCCTAGACATGATGCAAGACAGTACTAGTTTATTGTACAAACACGATCGTCCACGGTGTCCAGGTCATTCATACTTGTCACGTCGGGCTAGCTGTCGTAACAGCATGTTGAGATAAATCATGTCAGTTTACTTGTTAAGAGTGCGCCATGGCAGGCCACTATCGTATTCAGGAATTATGCCAGAATTTACATGTTATAAGCATAAAGGTGATATTTCAATTTATTAATAATAATAATAAAAGGGACGACTATGGAAGGGGTCATGTGGCTATTAGATTCATGCGGCAGAAGACACGCACGCCTACGCGGCTGGGACTGCGCGCTCATGCAGCTGGAAGCAGGCGGCGCATGCGGCAGCGGGAACTCGAGCTTATACGGCTGCGGAAAGGAGGGGCTCATGCGGCAGCGGGATGGCAAGGCCTTATGTGGCTGGAAGTTTAACAAGTATATGCGGCTGGAAGCGCAGGAGCCTCATACGGCTGAGATCCAAGGCCATATGCGGCTGCGGGTATAATCAAGCTTATACGACAAATATGCAAGAGCCCATGCGGCTGCGGACATGACAGTGCTCATACGGCTAAGGGCCAAAGCCATCTCATTCGGCCGAATCAAGGCAAGCCATACGGCAGCGGGATATTTAAGTTTATGCGGCTAGATTCAAGGGGAGTTATATGCGGCTGGATGCGCTTCATGCGGCTGGGGGCAGTAGTTCATGCGGCTGCATTGTTATGCAGCCAGAAAAATTGCCGCATGAAGGTCCATGCGGTCAAGTACTTCGTACGGCTGAGAGACTGTGGTCCTTCTCCACTGATCCGAGAAGAATGGCGAAGAAGTCCATGGCTTCAAAACTTCTTAACTCCATCATCCAGAGTCCAAATCCGAACTTCTATGGGTCAAAATGGGGCAGAACGAAATGCTCTACAAAATGGAACCATCAGAACTTGGAAATAACAATATTAGAATAGGTCAAAACCTAAGAAGTCCATAAATACTATAAACTTAGATATATACGAAGTGAGCCATGGAAATAAGAAATGCCAAATAATAAAGTACTAGAATCTCATGAGGAAGAGAATGGAACAATAAAAACAAAGTTCCTCCATGAAGCAAGCTGCACTTGTCTAAGCTCTCTCTCTCTCTCTTCTGGTGGTTGAAGAAGTAATGGTGGAGAAGAAGAAGTAAATGAAGAGGGAGAATGAGGGAATGGGTTAATAAAGGATGATGGTGGTCGTAGGTAGGGGTTCTCCCCCTTGGTCCATGATGAACCAAGGCAACCCAAGCCTAGCCGAACCAACCCAAAATAGACCAAGCCATCTAATGCCAAGATAAGCTAAGCAAGGAATCAGACAATACAAGAAAATTACGTATACGTATTTCAAAATACGTAATACGAACTATAGGCATTACACGGGCCGTGCACAAAATCGCCCATTGAGTAGGATTGTGGGGCCCACAAAACGGCGATCCGGTCAACTGTCTCAAAATCAGACCAAACATGGTATACAGGACCAGAAAGACAATAGTGTCATGTTGGCGTAAGTTTCATCTCGATCTGACGAACGTGCACAAAGTAATTAGAAAAATTGCAAAAGGACCAATACGGTGAATTTTGACGGATACACATAAAATTCGTCGTGCACACGCAACCAATTTAAATTCCGTCATAGCCCACACATCTACAAAGCCGATACGTACCTTTCAATGCTTTCTGTTCATGACCATGTCTCCCGAATTGGCGGAACGCACGTCGTATCGAAGGAATTTTCTATATTTTTAATACATTCGTGTACTGTTTTTCATGATTTTCAATTCTTGTTTTTATGGCATATAGTAGATGGAATACAGAGTTATGAAAGGAATTTCACTCTCGTATATGTTGTCTAAAACACTATTTTAATTGATTCCTTAATCTCTCTATGAACTGGCAGAAATTTGCCTTCCAATTTGGGTCATGGGATAAGAGATCTGTCTTGTTCGAGACAGATTCTCGACAACTTCGCCTCTAATTTTTGAGTGATCGATAACCCTCAAACTCAACCTAATTGAAGTAGTCTATAGCTCCATAGATTGTAAAGGCACGAAAATAATCGGTTCGATAAAACTCAGCGAGACGAGAAAGAAACGAACCTGTAAAGTCGGGTCTAAAAGCGACATTGCTGATGCTCTCTGTTGACTGCCGCTCCTGCTTCGGCCTATGCGGTTGCGTACGGCGGTCCCGGCCGACTCCGACGACTCGTGCAGCGGTACACGGTCGCGGGTGGTGCGCCTGAGGTCGTGGGCGATCTTGGGGACATGGGTTCAAGTTAGGGTTAGAGTTTTCTCAACCTCTCTCGATCCCTATATACTGTTGAAGTCTGGTTTGGGGGTTTGGTGTGGGCACTGTGCTACAGTGCGGAGGGGGGAACTACTGTGTTGGGCCTGGCCGAGAGCTGGGCTTTGGGTTTTATGTGTGGTTATATATATATATATATATATATATATATATATATATATATATATATATATTTATATATATATATATATATATATATATAGACATGTTCACACACCTATACATATATATAATGATATACACCTGCACATTATAAATCATAAAATAAGCAATAAACTTATTTCAAGCATAATCTATAATTGTAATATTGGGGATTACTTAATTTATATACTAATATATATATATATATATATATATATATATATATATATATATATATAGGAAAATATATATATATATATATATATATATATAAATAATATATATATATATATATATATTATTTATATATATATATATATATATATATATATATATATATATATATATATATATATATATATATATATAAAAATATATATATATATATATATATATATATATATATATATATATATATATATATATATATATATATATATATATATATAAATAATATATATATATAAAAATATATATATATATATATATATATATATATATATATATATATATATATATATATATATATATATGCATATATGCATATATATATTTTTTTTTTTTTGATCGTGATGCATATATGCATATATATATATATTTTTTATATATATATATTTTCCTATATATATATATATATATATATATATATATATATATATATATATATATACAATTTGATCGTGATGCATATATGCATTTATATAAAGTCTAATTTTGTATATCATAAGTATACTTATACGTATGCATAAGTGTAAATATGTGTGACCTAAAATCTAAGAAGAACATTTTAAGAAACTTTGTTCGTAGTACGTCCAAAATAAATAACCATTTAAATAATAACATTTATATTTTAGATATAACAGTATATAAGAAACTTATTTATTAGCCATTAAAGTCAAATACAGAATTGTATACACCTGTAACAAAATACACCTACATGTACGTCTCTGGACGCACTACATGCCTACATGGGTTCAGGTTTGGTTTGGGTCCCGTTCGGGCTTAATCGGTACAACAGGGTCTCCTACAAGTCAATAATATAATTAATAAATAATTAAATCATCTATGGACTTTAAGTCGCAACTTATCCTGGTTTTTCTAGTTGGGGCACACTTATGCCTCGACCATCCCTACTATGGCTAATACACTAGTCAAGGCACGCCACTGCACTCTCCATGCCATGATTCCTAGTCGTCTGGTACTTCAAAACTCAACCGTGGCTAAATCCTCTACCATAATAATTAACTAAATAATTACTTATAAAATTCTAAAAATTACCATTTAAATCAAATAAATAATATTTTAAAATATTTTAAAAAAATTTGGGAAGGGGAGCTACAACTGTCCCTCACCATAGTTGGAAAAAATAGGTTGTGTGGTTGCCATGGATCAGCTCTAGGATGTTAATCCCTAATCGAGAGAACAAAGCTCTAATACCAATTGAAGAACATGTAGGCAACTCTAGAGGGGGGTTGAATAGAGTTTGTGTCAGAAATATCCAAATAAAATTTAACTTTATCACAAACAGAATATAATCAGAGAATTAAATACGAAAATAATAAACATCAAGAGAGCATATACAAAAATAGCAGTTTTAACTTGGTTTCCCTCGTGGAGGACTAGTCCAGGCCTGAGAACTCTTGCTCAGGATTTAAATCCATTATTTATGAAATAGTAGTTACACCACGTGCCTTTACTCAGAAGAGCACGTCAACTTCTTACAAAGATCGCTGGGGCGACACTTGGAATTTTCCAAGCAACTTTATCTGACTCTTGTACAAACTTCTAACTGAATATCATTGAGCACTTTTAGGCTTAGGAAGCTTGGCTATAGATGGGAAGGTTTTGGCTTGTATGAGGCTATAAGAGAAGAGAAGATGAGATGAAGACAATAAACGAAGAGAGGACACATAACTGCTCCGGGAGCCAGGTTACAACCCTTAAACTAAACAAGGATCGGGGTTGTAACCCTTCGCCTGAACATAACTGGACTCCTGATCTTTATTGCTAAGGCCAGTATAAATAATTATGGAATTAAAGTAAGGTAAAATATGACGAACATGGCATGGGTTGCAATAAGACAGTAAACGAAGAGAGGACACAGAACTGCTCCGAGAGCCAGGTAACGACCCTTAAACCAAACAAGGTCCGGGGTTATAACCCTTCGTCTGAACAGAACTGGACCCCTGATCGTTATTATTAAGGAAAGCATCAATAATCATGTCATGTCACAATTATGCGCAAGATCAGGATAAGACTAAGCTAAAATAAACTCCATCCATTCAATCACGGCCAATCAAGAGTATGGCTTGATACTTTTAACTAACTAGGGTTATCACAGGCCTAGTTACTAGCAAGAGGCAATGAGATTATCCCAACAACCATAAGCCCTGCAGACCATCTAGGTTATCCGGGTCGAATGTCCGTTTATGAAGAATGAAACACGTAACTGCGTGCTAGAAATGTGCCCTACTCGTCGGTAGGCTACAAGTCCACTTAATGTGCCCAGATAACGGGATTACCTGTAGCTGGGAATCTCTTCATGTCTACTGAATTATTCTAGTTTATTAGCCATAGTCAATTATTGTAAGTATCCCTGACCGTAGTACTCAGGGATCCCCATCCTAAATATGATGCAAGACAGTACCAGTTTATTGTATAAACGCAATCGCCCACGGTGTCCAGGTCATTCATACTTGTCACGTCAGGCTAGCTGTCGTAACAGCATGTTGAGATAAATTATATCAGTTTACTTGTTAAGAGTATGCCATGGCAGGCCACTATCGTGTTCAGGAATTATGCCAGAATTTACATGTTATAAGCATAAAGGTGATATTTCAATTTATTAATAATAATAATAAAAGGGACGACTATGGAAGGGGTTATACGGCTATTAGATTCATGCGACAGAAGACACGCACGCCTATGCGGCTGGGACTGCGCGCTCATGCGGCTGGAAGCGGGCGGCGTATGCTGCAGCGGGAACTCGAGCTTATACGGCTGCGGAAAGGAGGGGCTCATGCGGCAGCGGGATGGTAAGGCTTTATGTGGCTGGATGTTTAACAAGTATATGCGGCTGGAAGCGCAGGAGCCTCATACGGCTGAGATCCAAGGCCATATGCGGCTGCGGGTATAATCAAGCTTATACGACAAATTTGCAAGAGCCCATGCGGCTGCGGACATGCCAGTGCTCATGCGGCTAAGGGCCAAAGCCATCTCATGCGGCCGAATCAAGGTTCATACGACTAGATTCAAGGGGAGTTATATGCGGTTGGATGCGCTTCATGCGGCTGGGGGCAGTAGTTCATGCGGCTGCATTATCAAGCGGCCAGAAAACTTGTCGCATGAATGTCCATGCGGTCAAGTACTTCGTGCGGCTGAGAGACTGTGGTCCTTCTCTACTGATCCGAGAAGAATGGCCAAAAAGTCCACGGCTTCAAAACTTCTTAACTCCATCATCCAGAGTCCAAATCCGAACTTCCATGGATCAAAATAGGGCAGAACAAAATGCTCTACAAAATAGATCCATCAGAACTTGGAAATAACAATGTTAAAATAGGTCAAAACCCAAAAAGTCCGAAAATACTATAAACTTAGATCTATACGAAGTGAGCCATGGAAATAAGAAATGCCAAATCATAAAGTGCTAGAATCTCATGAGGAAGAGAATGGAACAATAAAAATAAAGTTCCTCCATGAAGCAAGCTGCACTTGCCTAAGCTTTCTCTCTCTCTCTCTCCTGGTGGTTGAAGAAGTAATGGTGGAGAAGAAGAAGTAAATAAAGAGAGAGAATGAGGGAATGGGTTAATAAAGGATGATGGTGGTGGTAGGTAGGGGTTCTCTCCCTTGGTTCATGATGAACCAAGGCAACCCAAGCCTAGCCGAACCAACCCAAAATAGACTAAGCCATCTAATGCCAAGATACGCCAAGCAATGAATCAGGCAATACAAGAAAATTACGTACACGTATTTTAAAATACGTAATACGAACTATAGGCATTATAACTCTACCCACCTTAAAAGAATTTTGTCCTCGGAATTTAATCAAGAGGCTAGAGGGACAACAACAAGCTATACTATTCACAGGCAAGCTGCACTAATCAAGCAATCAAGTAATTATTTATGCAACCAAGGAATCGAAGGCATGATGCATAAGAAAGATATTATACCTTATGAGTCAAACAGGTCGGGATATCGCGATCGGATATCATCCTCACTCTCCCATGTTGACGCACCCAAAGAGTGATGACCCCAAGCAACTCGGACTAAATTAATAGTCTTGTTCTTGAGTGTCTTCTCTTTGGTACAATATAGACATGGGCCTCTCCTCATACGAAAGGTTGGTACCAACAACCAATTCTGAATGATCCAGGATGTGGCTCGGATCTGGGATATATCATCGCAATTGGGATACATGGAAATATTATGCACCTCACGTAGCGACGGCGGAAGAGCGAGACGACAGGATACATCTCCTACTCGCTCCAGAATATCGAACGGTCCTATATACCTAGGACTAAGCTTTTCCTGTACGCCAAAATGAATGACGCCACGGTTAGGCAAAATCCATAGGAATACATGGTCACCGACCGAGAATTCAAGGGGTCGCCGATGAGAATCGGCCCAATGACGCTGACGATCTTGGGCAACTCAAAGATGGTCTCTGACTCTCCTAACCACCTCAATGGTCTGAGCAATCATTTCTGGACCGAGCATCTGCCTCTCTCCGACATCGTCCCATGCTAGCGGGGATCGGTACTTCCTTCCATACAGTGCCTCGAACGGTGCCATCTGGATACTAGCTTAGAAACTGTTGTTGTACGAGAACTCTACCAGGTGCAGGTGATCTTCCTACGAACCACCGAAGTCGAGTATACATGACTGCAACATATCTTCAAGAGTCTAGATCGTACGTTCTGACTGGCCATCTGTCTGTAGGTAATATTCTGAGCTGAACTGGAGGCTAGTCCCCAAACTCTCTTACAGGCTACGCCAAAAGTACGATGTAAATCTGGAATCTCTGTCCGAGGTGATACTGACTGGTACTCCATGAAATCTGACTATCTGCATGAGGTACATCTCTGCTAGCTGAGCCGTCGACTGACCAACTCTGAATGGAATAAAGTGAGCCACCTTCGTGAGCCTGTTAACTATAACCCAAATAGCATCCCTAATGGTCGAGGATCGAGGTAATCCAGTCACAAAATCCATGGTTATATGCTTCCACTTCTATTCTGGAATCAGCAAGGGCTGAAAAAGTCCAGCTGGCCTCTGATGTTCAGCTTTAACTTGTTGGCAAACCAAACATCGAGAGACAAACCGGGCTATCTCCCTCTTCATGCCATTCCACCAAAGGTGCTTACGAATATCACGGTACATCTTCGTACAGCCGGGATGAATGGAATACTGTGAACTGTAAGCCTCTTCCATGATCTCCTGTTTGATATCTCCACTGTGTACACAAAGATGCTTCCCATGTCGAACTGTACCATCTTTATGGATACATAACTCTAGTCTTCGTCCTGCATCACACTCTGCTCTGAGTCGCTGAAGCTTGGAATGTGCTGACTGCGCCATCCGGATCCTCTCGACTATAGTTGACTGAACTTGCATACTGGCCATCAATGCCACACTGAAATGGAGAATAACTTCTATAACCATCTTCTGAAGATCGGCTAACAGCTCTGGTTGCGCTGTTAGGAAATAAACTTCGGCTCTCCTGCTCGATGCATCTACAACGACGTTGGCCTTTCCGGAATGATACTGCAGGTTGACATCATAATCCACAGGTAGCTCTAGCCACCTCCTCTGACGCATGTTAAGATCCTTCTGGGTGAAAACATACTTTAGGCTCTTGTGGTCAGTGAAAATCTCTACCCTGTCTCCATACAAGTAGTGTCTCCATAGCTTAAGTGCAAACACTACTGCTACGAGCTCCAAGTCATGGGTTGGGTAACTTCTCTCATGATCATGAAGTTGTCATGACACATAAGCTATTACCTTTCCATGCTGCATCAAAACACATCCTAAACCTCTGCCCGAAGCATCACAATACACTGAGAATCCTTCGGTTCCATCTGGAAGCGTGAGAATAGGAGCCGTCATCAAGCCTCGCTTCAACCTCTCAAAAGAATTTTGGCACTCTGCTGTCCAAGCAAACTGCACATCCTTGTGGGTCAACTGGGTCAATGGCGCTGAAATCCGAGCAAAGTCCGAAACAAATCGCCGGTAGTAGCCGGCCAAGCCAAGAAAACTGTAAATTTCTGCCACTGTGCTAGGTACCGGCCACATTTCAATGGCCACGATCTTCTGGGGATCCACCTCCACTCTTCCTCTGGTGATGATATAACTCAAGTACGAAATACGATCGAGCCAGAACTCGCATTTACTGAACTTGGCATACAATTGGTGCTCCCTGAGAATCTGGAGGACGATTCTGAGATGCTGCTCATGCTCCGTCTCACTCTTGCTGTAGACCAGGATGTCGTCTAGGAACACAATCACGAACTGATCCAAGTAAGGCATGAAGATGCGATTCATGAGGTCCATGAATACGGCCAGCGCATTGGTGGCTCCAAATGGCATCACAAGGAACTTCCAATGCCCATATCTCGATCTAAAAGCTGTATTCGGGATGTCCTGCTCTCTGACTCTGATCCGATGATATCCGGAGCGCAAGTCGATCTTCGAAAACACTGCTGCCCTTGGAGTTGATCAAACAAGTCATCTATCCTCGAAAGAGGGTATCTGTTCATGATTGACACTGAGTTCAAGGTACGATAATCTATACATAACCTGGACGTACCATCCTTCTTTTTCACAAGAAGCATCGGGGCTCCCCAAGGCGATCCACTAGCACGAATGAATCCCTTGGTTCTGAGTTCTTCAATCATCTTGTATAATATCTCAAATTCTGATGGCGCCATCCTGTAGACTCTCTCTGATACTGGGGCTGTCCCAGGGATCAAGTCGATGGTAAACTCGATCTCCCGCTCTGGCGGCATCCCTGGAATCTCTTCTGGGAAACATCTGGGAACTCCTCGACTATCCGAGGCAACTGCACTGCTGCTACTGCCATCCGCAATACTGGAGGAGAAGGTTCAACTTTGCCTCGGGAGAAGGAAAACTCTGGCTCTCCGGGAATGCTAAAAACAACCCTGCCAATGTGGCAGTCTATCCTAGCATACTGGTCCCTCAACCAATCCATCCCTAAGACCACATCATAATCGGCCATCGGGAATTCTATCAATCTAGCGGGGAACTCTCTAACGCTAACTACGATCCGACACGAGGAAAACACGCTATCTACTCCCACAAGTCCATTACCAGTAAGTATATTGAGCCTCACTGATAATTACTCGGGCTCCAATCCTATCCGTGTCGCAAATCGTGCATACATAAATGAATATAAGGCACCAGAATCAAATAATACTTAAGCTGGAAAGGTGTTGACGAGAATATTACCTGCCACTACCTCACCTGGTGCTATTCCTTCTTCTCCTATGGTCAAAGCCAGTACTTGACCATGTCCTCTGGGTGCGGGTCCCCTCTGCTGAAAATTCCTCTGCCTGCTCTGGATCAGGGCTTGGGCTTGAGCATACTGCTGCGATCTCTGCTGTTGGAACGTCTGGGCCTGCATCGACAATGGCCCCGGGAACGGGTACTGCTGCTGCTGCTGGTCCTCTAACTGAAGGATTAGATAAGGTCGATAAACTCCTCCTGTTCGGGCAGTTCCCAACCCTGTGGTCTGGGGTACCACAAACCAAGCACAAACCCTGTGCTCTGCGACACTCTGATACCACATGCCCTGGCTTCCCGCAGTGTGAACATCCTACTGTGGAAGACTGCTTCTGTTTCTGCTGCTGAGGGTGCGTCGGGGTGGAATGCTGAACCGACGTCACTGAGGCCGCCCGCCTCGGAGCTCCAATGATCAAAGCCCTGGCTGCCGGGGCTGGTGCTGACGACTGATTCATCTGGCTATGGGATCGCTTCCGACCTCCGGTCCTATCCACGATCCTCTGGAAGGTATATTCATGCCTCCGGGTTGTCCTCAATACCGCATCAAAAGTCTGATGCTCAAACTGCTCAACTGCCTACAAAATTTCTAGTGAAGCCCCTGCTGGAATCGCTGGGCTCTATCGAACTCGGTTGCTACCAAGGTGAGAGCAAACCGACTAAGCCTGGAAAACTCGATCATATATCCGTCGACCGTCCAGCCCATCTGCTTGAGATTGGTGAACCTCGTCTGTAGATCGTACCGAGCTACAACATCAAAATACTTGGTCTGGAATCTTTTTCGGAATACTGCCCATAAAATAGGGGCCACTAATCTATCGGCCTGCACTGTCCACCAGTTGCGGGCAAGATCTAGTAACTGCAGGCACACTACGACCACCTTCTCATTCTCTGGAGTCCTGGCTGCTTCTAGAATCACTTCTGTGTCCTGAAGCCATGCATCTGCAGCAATCGCATCTTCACTGCCGTCGAAGAAGGGAGGGTTCAAGCGCTTGAAGTTGTTGGCCGCACTATTACCCTGATGACCTCCTCTGGTCAAAGCATCTGCCACCGCCTGGTGCAAGGCATCTGCACGACGATCCTGGAAGCCTAATAGTGACCTGATAAGACCTACCAAAGTGCCATCATCAGGATCTGCATGCTGGACGGGCTGAATTGTTGGTTCTCCTCCGGTAGGTACGACTCTGGAGGCTACTCCTGAATGCTGGGATTGATCTCCAGGTTGCTGCTGGTCCGCGGGAGGTGCTCCACCTTGCTGATCGGCAGGTCCAGGAACAATGTCGCTGAAGAAGACGACATAGGAAAGAATAAGGAAGGAACATGACAGATCAACGATACAAGCATGTGATCAGGTCAAGATTCTCAGGGATTTGAAGATACGAGCAAAGATCAAGGCAAATACTGATTGAGACATCTATTCGGTAAACCCTCACATTTCTTGATTTACAAGACCTGTATGGGCCACCACTTAAACCATGTAATACCCCAGAACCAGAATACTAGAGAGCGGGGGCGTACATAGCCAGCTACGTATATTGAAGTGCAACCCACCTCGCTATACGGTCACGGCTGTCTAGATACATGAGGGTTTAACTACAAGCCAACAGTCTCATATGGTCGTGAACAAGCCTATTGTATCAATCTCAAGCAAGCAATACTAGCTACAAGATGTCAGAGCACTAAATATATAATAGCAAGGCATCTCATATATTACATATTGGATGATCATGAAGCTAGTCGTACAATAAATCAAGACTAGCAAGAGTTCAGTCAAACATGATCAACCCTAGGATCTGTCAATCATGTTATAGCCCGTAGGCAGACAGTAAGTAAAGGTGCAATACGAGCTAACACGTGCTCGTCGGCTAAACGCCTCAAAAGAATAATTTTATAATAAAGTGGGAGGACGAAAAGAAACCCACTCGTTGCCAGGGTTACGCCTGGTGGTCGCCATCTGGCTGGAAGACGGATGGATCCTCTAGTGCTGCTCTTATATCTGGCCATACAAAACCAGCTGGGTCAAACCCCAGAAAGAGCAAGTGCCACAAAGGAGTCTTCACTTAGGAACTAAAACTAGCATATCATAATAGAATATTAAAGATAAATAATAAATAAAGAACTGATAATAATAGAGATAACAACAGTAAACTGAGTACGAAGAAACCATTCAAGTAGCCAGGTCACAACCCTTAAACCAAACAAGGAACAGAGTTGCAGCCCTTTACCTGAATAGAAACCTGTCTCAAATACTATTTGTACAGTGAAGACAATAAACGAAGAGATGACACAGAACTGCTCCGGGAGCCAAGTTATAACCCTTAAACCAAACAAGGACCGAGGTTGTAACCCTTTGCCTGAACAGAACTGGACCCCTGATCTTTATTGCTAAGGCCAATATAAATAATTATGGAATTAAAGTAAGGTAAAACATGACGAACATGGCATGGGTTGCAATAAGACAATAAACAAAGAGAGGACACAGAACTGCTCTGGGAGCCAGGTTACAACCCTTAAACCAAACAAGGACCGGGGTTGTAATCCTTCGTCTAAACAGAACTTGACCCCTGATCGTTATTGTTAAGGCAAGCATCAATAATCATGTCATGTCATAATCATGCACAGGATCAGGATAAGACTAAGCTGAAATAAACTCCATCCAATCAATCACGGCCAATCAAGAGTACGACTTGATACTTTTAACTAACTAGGGTTATCACAGGCCTAGTTACTTGCAAGATGCAATAAGATTATCCCAACAGCCATAAGCCCTGCAGACCATCCAGGTTATCCGGGTCGAATGTCCGTTTATGAAAAATGAAACACGTAACTGCGTGCTGAAAATGTGCCCTACTCGTCGGTAGGCTACAAGTCCACTTAATGCGCCCAGATAACGGGATTACCTGATGCTGGGAATCTCTTCATGTCTACTAAATTATTCTAGTTTATTAGCCTTAGTCAATTACTGTAGGTATCCCTGACCGTGGTACTCAAGGATCCCCATCCTAGACATGATACAAGACAGTACTAGTTTATTGTACAAACACGATCGCCCACGGTGTCCAGGTCATTCATACTTGTCACGTCGGGCTAGCTGTCGTAACAGCATGTTGAGATAAATCATGTCAGTTTACTTGTTAAGAGTGCGCCATGGCAGGCCACTATCGTATTCAGGAATTATGCCAAAATTTACATGCTATAAGAATAAAGGTGATATTTCAATTTATTAATAATAATAATAAAAGGGACGACTATGGAAGGGGTCATGTGGCTATTAGATTCATGCGGCAGAAGATACGCACGCCTACGCGGCTGGGACTGCGCGCTCATGCGGCTGGAAGCAGGCGGCGCATGCGGCAGCGGGAACTCGAGCTTATACGGCTGCGGAAAGGAGGGGCTCATGCGGCAGCGGGATGGCAAGGCCTTATGTGGCTGGAAGTTTAACAAGTATATGCGGCTGGAAGCGCAGGAGCCTCATGCGGCTGAGATCCAAGGCCATATGCGACTGCGGGTATAATCAAGCTTATACGACAAATATGCAAGAGCCCATGCGGCTGCGGACATGACAGTGCTCATGCGGCTAAGGGCCAAAGCCATCTCATTCGGCCGAATCAAGGCAAGCCATACGGCAGCGGGATATTTAAGTTTATGCGGCTAGATTCAAGGGGAGTTATATGCGGCTGGATGCGCTTCATGCGGCTGGGGGCAGTAGTTCATGCGGCTGCATTGTTATGCGGCCAGAAAAATTGTCGCATGAAGGTCCATGCGGTCAAGTACTTCGTACGGCTGAGAGACTGTGGTCCTTCTCCACTGATCCGAGAAGAATGGCGAAGAAGTCCATGGCTTCAAAACTTCTTAACTCCATCATCCAGAGTCCAAATCCGAACTTCTATGGGTCAAAATGGGGCAGAACGAAATGCTCTACAAAATGGAACCATCAGAACTTGGAAATAACAATATTAGAATAGGTCAAAACCCAAAAGTCCATAAATACTATAAACTTAGATCTATACGAAGTGAGCCATGGAAATAAGAAATGCCAAATAATAAAGTGCTAGAATCTCATAAGGAAGAGAATGGAACAATAAAAACAAAGTTCCTCCATGAAGCAAGCTGC